>BHFT01061772.1:34797-53482 GCA_004320025.1 Laticauda laticaudata
TGGGGGGGGGGGGGCATTGTTCCTTCCTGGGGTCTGGATCAGCTCATCCCTTCATCTTGAATCTGTTCTAGAGCTCCAACTTAAGAAGGTGGATCACCCTAGAAAAGTGTGGGCCAGTGGAATAAAGGCAAACAGCACATATCCAGAGGCCATCTACATATTTGCAAAATGTGTCTCATACACACGTGTGCACACACACACACACACACACACACACACTCTCACATAGAGAACCCAAATTATATCTCTACAAAATGTAAACTAACTAAAAAAAAACTTGAAACAATTCAAGATCTAGAGAAAAAAGCAAATGGACCTAGAGACAGGTATAGCTACTTTGAGATTCAAACAACAAAATGAGAAAACCCAATTAAAGGAAGAAGCTTGCAACCAAATTGAACACAGTAAGGAACAATTAACCTAGCACAGAAAATGGACCTTTAGAGATAGACAAATGGCAAACTTGTCACTGATAGAAGAGGAAAAACCCCCAATTCAGTCTAGTCCAGGCCTGCTGGAGCTAAACATCAATTTCATAATTGGAAGAAAGCGAGCAAACACTGAGAGAAGGGACATCATTGATTATAGCAATTATAGAAAAAAGTAGACTTCTTTAAGAAAAAATAGGCATATGTTGGTGATATGAGACTCAGTGCTCAGGGAAGCTGAACCAGACCAATCAATCTAACTAGGGAAATTTGCTGTCACCCAAAGATCTATGATGCAATTGAGAGGCTTATAAGATAACTCAGTCCACAGATTACTACTCTTTTCTCCTCTTTCATGTGGGGATGAATGATACAACAAAGGCAATATCAGTAGACTAGGAGCACCTAGGCATGAAAGCCGAAGCGATAGGGAAAATGGTGGTGTTTTCTTGTGTGCTCCCAATGAAACATAAACATCCAGTGAGGGAAGGCAGAACTTTTGAAGTAAACCCCTGGCTTAAGAGATGATATTGATGTGAGAACTTTCTATTCTTAGTTCATGGTCTACAACAGCTACATAAAGGGCTTTTAGGCGACAGGCTGCACCTCACAATAATCTGGAAGAATATCTTTGGAAACCAACTGACTTGCCTTACCCCAAGGGTTTTAACTAAAACTAGAAGAGGTGGAGACAAACTTGTAGAAGTTAATTCCAAGCATAAAATGCAGGACAATTAACCAAATGGTAAGACAAAGGGGGAACTCAAATACAAAACAGGAGATATCAGAAACCAACACTGGGGGTGAAAAGACAGCAGGGAGAAAGTGGAACTGCTTAATTCATTATTTTCATCAGATTCTGACAAAAGAAAAATAAGTAACCCAATTTATCAAAAGCAGAACTGTAAAAAGTGGACGATGAATCCAAGTCAAAATAGGCAAGAAAATATTAATACAGCACCTACCCATCCTAGACAAATTCAAATGGGTGACGTCCCAGAATTCTGAAGAAGCTGACAGACATGATCTCAGAACCACTGAACCATACATTTCACAGATCCTGGAGCACCAGGGACCAACCAGAGGACTGAAAAAATGCTAGTGTGGTTCCCATCTTCAAAAAAAGAGAAAAAAAACAGATCCAGGAAACTACAGACCAATCAGTCTGATTTCAATACCTGGGAAGATCCTGGAAAAGGTAATCAAGCAATGGACCTGTGAATAGCTAGAAGTAAGCAAAGCTATTACTTGAAGCCAACATCGGTTTGTCAAAACAGATCATGCCAAACAAATTTCATTTCATTCTTTGCAAAAGTGACTAATGGACCAACGAAATGCTTTGGAAATGTTTGGACTTTAGTAGGCCACAATCTATTTCTTGACGAGATAGAAAATGTGGAATGAACAGTACCACAAGATTAGCTGTCTGACAAATCATACTTAACATAACCTCAATGGAACTATTTCTGTATGGAAGGATGTATGCAGTGGAACATCTCATGATTTTATCTTAAGTCCAATATTCTTCAATATTTTCATAAATGATTTAGATGAGGGACTAGAAGGGGAGCTCATCAAATTTGGCACCAAGTGGGGGGGGGGGGATACCCAACNGGGGGGGGGGGGAATACCCAACACTTTAGAAGATAGGCTTAAGGTCCAAAAAGATGTTGAAAGACATAAACGCTGGGCTCCAGCCAACAAAATGCAATTCAGTGGTGTGAAAACTAAGATTTTACACTTGGGCAAGAAAAACAAAGTGCACAGGTATATAGTAGGTAGAACCTGGCTCAACAGCAGTAACGGTGAAGGATGTTGGAGTCCTAGTGGGTGACCACTTAAGAATAAGCCAGCAGTGTGCCACAATTGTCAAGAAAGCCAATGCAGTCCTAGGCTGCATCGATGGATCAAAAGTCACTTGAAATGTGAATACCCTATATACTAGCTTGGTAAGCCCACACTTGGAATCCTGCATCCACTTCCGGTCACCACAATATAAAAAAGGTGTTGAGACTCTAGAAACAGTGCAGAAAAGAAAGGATTAGGTGGCTGGAGGTAAACGGTATTAGGGGTGACAGCGGTGTTTCAATCTTTTGAGGGGCTCTCACAAAGATGGAGGCAGACTATTCATCAAGACAAGAAGTAATGGGTGGACGACCATTAAAGAGAGATCCAACCCAGAATGAAAGAGAAATTTCCTGACAATGAAAACAATAAACCAGTGAAGGGCTCCCCTGCAGAAATTGTGGGTGCTCCATCTCTGGAAGTTTTTAAGAAGAGACTGGACAGCCATTTGTCTGAAACGGTCAAGGGTCTCCTGTATTCTGCACATTTCAGTAGCATAAGTTATCAGCAAGGAAGCCTTCAGAAACTAATAAACCCCTTCAAAAGGGGTTCAATTAAATCTCATTTAATACATTTAGTCCTTCATTTCCTATGTTTCAAAATAGAACACATCTGCCAATAAACTTTCTTTGGATAATTGCTTTGTCAATATTGTAATTATATTCTTTTACACTAGTTTATGGTGTTAATATTGCTTAATTATGCTACAGTGTTACTATATTGGAGGGATGCAATAGTTGGTTCTGCCTGCCAAGGAAGTTGTATATTGATTTAAAACCTTTCAGTTCCTCGGCCGATTCAGCCTGTTCAGATGCAATAAACAAAATACAACAAAGTCGTGTAAGTGGCTGCCTTGAAAAGCCTTTCCAAAAGCTGACGTCAAATTGAATTCTTAATATGACAAAAGGGGAAATTTATGTGCATCAGATAATTATATTCAATTGGTTTAGTTGCAACTAAATTTAAAACAGATGATTTTATTTGTTCCCATCTGACTTTTTATTTACATTTGATGTGACCTCAAGACCTTAAAGGCCAAGTTTAGTCCTTCATCTGAAAACAGTCTGATGAAGTTCACTCTAGTTCGTTCTGCGAGGTGCATTAGCTGTGTCGATGTGACAGCCTGGGAGTTTGCCATTTTAGTCCTCATCTATGAGGTATCAGACCGGAAAAGCTGAGGAAGAGGGTCAAAGGTCCACAAATAAGCAAAGTTTGAAACAACAAAAAGCCACCTGGCAGATCTGCCTTGATCTGAGGATGGAGAGACTGTTACACTCGAGAACAGGCAGTGGTGGGATTCAACCGGTATAACAACTGGCTGAGTGCGCACTTCACGCTAGTGCCCCCCAAACATGCTGTGTGCGAGTGCAGTGCATTCGAAAAGTGCTCTAAAATTTACCTTCTACCCACCTCCCCACCATGAGTGCCAAGTGGCTTATCAGTCTGACTGCAGCCCAATCTCCTGTTTTGGGACCCAAATATGTTTGGCTTTTCTGAAAAGATTTAACTTAAACTAGCAGAAGAAATAAGGACAGCTATTCAGTGTCTTACATTTGGGAGAAAGGCCAGGGAGAGTCGGTTAGTTGTGGTTTGGAAGGCAAGATTGTTTTTGCTATTGAAATATTGTCCAGGCCTAGATGCCAAGGCCTTTGGTCTAAGATCCTGGCTGGAAACCAGCTCTGGGCAGACTTCAGTTCTGCATGCTCTTCCGTGCATTTTCTACAGTCCACAAGCCCACCGAGGGTAAACATGCTATCAGGTGGCAATAGGACAGGTGTGCTGAGGATTAAGGTGCAAATGTGGAGGTGAACGGGCGAGGGAGGCTTTTCGTTGCCCTTGTAAAACCATTTGGAGTCTGAAATTCTTGGGATCTGTTGTGATTTATTCAGAAAATAACCAGCTTCTTTGCAGGTTTCCTTTAGCAACCTGTGGCCTTTGTCAAGCACAACCAGGCCAGAATGAAAGTTCCACTCAATTATAAATATAATTTCAAACACTTAAGAGAATAAGGAATGCCAAAGCCATGCTAAAGAACTTCTGCACCTGCCCTTAAGCAGCATTTTTAAAAACCTTTTCTGGCCACCTGGAGATCATTCTCAGTTGGCTCAACTGGAGAACCCCGGAAATATTGGCAAGGGATATTTTAGCAGGTTCCAAAACATCTATACTAACCTGTCCACAGAAGAAAGGCATAATTCAGACACTGACCTTTGTCAATCTGCTTCAGAACATCTCTGGACAAGAACAAACTTCCAGGAGAGGTAGCTGAATTCTCTCTTAGGACACTCAAAAGATTGCTCTGATTGCTTCACTTCACAGTCAAAAACCAGACACCCCCAATAAATAGAATAAATAGAACACATGAGCCACTGATTTGTGTCCAACAAAATTCTCCTTTGGGACTTCAGGCACCTTAATGAGAGCACAGTCTGTCTGGCAGAGGGGCAGGCAGCAAGTTCACTCCGGCATCAGCTGTTCCAGCTCCTCATCACTGAGACAATTGGTGACAACTATGTGGTTGAGCTGCTGCATATACCGTTCAAGGTCTTGCATGAAATGGGGGATTCGGGCTTTCTCCAGCACCCCATATTTCTTCAGATGGTCCACATCTTCATAAGAGACCTGAATGGAGGACATTTGCATGTGAGCTCATCGACTTGTTTTAAATCGCTTCAATGACGACAGCGTAGATGGCTACCCAGAGCACTGCAGGGAGCAGGGCCAGGCACTGGTTATCGGCCAACCAAGCCACAGGACTCCCAAAGCCATTCACTGGAGGAAAATGCATAAATAAATCCTAGATATGAGTTGTCCTGGATTTTTAAGCATGCTGCCTTCCAGTCACATTGGGTTTTGCCTCACACCTAGTAACTCGTGATCCTTTGGGCCAGTCTTTAGAAAAAATACGGCTGCTAAACTTAGGGGCACTTTATGAGCAGTTTGTTAAAGTTGGGTCCCATGCAAATACTGTTTTCCAAGGTGTAAACGATAATTGAATGATAAAAACAGACCCCTGGGTCTGTTGGAGAAATATTTCTCAGAGAATGCTAATCCTTGCTCAGTTGGTGTGAACATCACTTAAATCCAAGCTTGCACTAGGCAATGTAGTTTTTTGGGTGGGGGGGGGGAACCAAAAGCAAAGGACTCCATGATGGTGAAATGGGGGATCCAAGATTCCTCCCCCCCCCCATGTCTGCTGGGAGGGCTGTGCCAGAGCCAAAAGCAAGTGGCTTCCCTCCACCTACCTTGCCCAGGGCAGCCAGCAACTGGAAATCAATCGTTTGTCGATGCCGGAGGATCTGGAGGATTCCTTCCAGGTACACCTGGTCTTTGCTGAAGCAGCCTGCAGAGGAAGCAGCAGCAGCAGCCGATCCTAAGCACCTGAGCCAAACCCTTGCTTCCATTTCAGAGCCCCCTGCCCCCTTGCCTGGCACCACAGAGATCCGACCAAGGGGAGCTTTTTGTAATGGCCCTGTGCCGGCGGCCTCTGGACAAGGCGATTGGGGGGGTCGTTTTGGGCTTGGAAGGGGGCTGGGAGGGAAGGTTTCGACAGCAAATCTCTTGCTTGCTCTGTGACTGTCAGCTTTTGAAAACCCGTGAGGGGAGGGGGGGCTTGAGGGGGGAGGGGCTGCTGCTGAAGCCCCCCCAAACCTCCTGCATGCCAATTAGGTTTNGGGGCTACTGCTGAAGCCCCCCCAAACCTCCTGCATGCCAATTAGGTTTGTAAAATGCCTCCAAAGCCCCAAATGGCTCCAGGGACTGTTGCCAAGGAGGGTCAGAAATTGGGATGGGGGGCAGGGGAGAGAGATGGTCAGACAGGCCTTTCACCCCAGAATGGAGGCAGGCAAGCTTCCCTGCACTCTCCCAGGGATCCACTGGCTAGAAAGGCAGAAGGGGAGGCCCAGGGGAGGCCACCTGCCCCCTGGCCATCAGGAGGACCAGAAAGGTTCAAGGATGGCTGTGTTGTAAACCACCCCCCCCCACCTGGCAATGAGGTGTCGGCCTGGCCTCGCTTGGCTCGCACGCAGTACTCCCACCGGACCCCGGCATCCTGCACGTAGCGCCCCAGGTCCCGGAAGAGTTCGCAGAAGGACAGGCGCCCAGCCTGGCAGACGGTGTAGTAGAGGAGGGCGGCCCTCCAGAGGAAAGGCTGCTTGCGGAAGAGGACGCTGTGCAGGCTGGCCAGTCCTTCCTCTGTGGGGTTGGCAGGCTTCAGGCTGTATTGCTTGCGACCTTCTGAGCTGTGCCAGGGCTGGGAGGCGTTGTTGACTCCGCGGATGTAGTGGGTGCCTAGGAAAGAGGGTGCGGCTTATTCCAGCAATAACCTGTGAAAATATCTACAGACCCCTCACATCCCAGACATAAACTGTTTCCACTCCTTCCCTCAAAATGACGCTATAGAGCCCTGCACACCAGAACAACTAGACCCAAGGGGAGTTTTCCCCCAAACACCATCACTCTGCCAAACAAATAAGTCCCTCAACACTGTCCAACTATTTACAAAGTCTGCACTACTATTACTATTAATCATCACTCCTTATCACCCATCCCCTCCCACTTGTGACTGTATGACTGTAACTTTGTCGCTTGTATCCTTACGATTTATATGGACTGTTTCCGAGTATGATTTGATTGCTCACTGTACCCTGTGATTATTATTAAGTGTTGTACGTTTTGATTCTTGACTCTTGACAAATGTAGCTAAAAGTGTACATAAAATGTACACTGAGAGTATTGACACCAAGACAAATTCCTCGTGTGTCCAATCACACTTGGCCAATAAAAAGAATTCTATTCTGTTCCATTTTGAAAACTGGCTTTGCTTCTATGGAACCTCCCTTCCTTTTCTTCAAGAAATCAGCACCTGCAGGCATGGCCCCCAAGGCATGGCCACCCCCCACCCCCGAGTCTATGGAGCGCGGAATTGGGCCTCCTCCCCTCAGGCCTTTCCCTGGCTAGTTTAATGAAGCTCTAGGGATTCAAGCGCAGCAGGTCCCAGGCACACAGAAATGCATTTGGGTTGAAAGATGTCCACTTTATGCTCCTTATTCCTAAATAAGGACCCACAGCAACCTTAGATGGGGTTTTTGCTGCATCTGAATAATTCAGCTTTCCACAAATTAATGTCCTCCAGAAGCTCTGGACTATTTACTGGGGAGTATCCCCTGGTAGTATGATCAATAGATGGAAATAATCCTGAACATTTCCTGGAGAAATGATGATGAAGAACAACAAACAGTATCAACATAGAGACACTTGACTCTGGGTAGCTTACATTATTAAAATCCCACAATATAAAAATACCCTTCACTTCCCACACCCACCCCTGCAGCAAGCACAATCACACCCGGGGTCTCCAGCTCACTGACAGAACCGCATCTTCAGCACCTTCCAGAAAAATATCAAGGTAGGGGCCAATCTGGGGATCGGCCCCTACCAGTCTGGGGAATGGGATTCCAGGAAGAGGGAGCCACCACAGAAAAGGCCCTTCTGGGCCCCACTAGATATCCTTCCCCAATGGTACCCACAACATGCCACGCCTTCCTGCTTGGATCAGCTGGGGAGAGGTGGTCCTTCAAATAACCTGACCCCAAGCCATTTAGGGCTTTGAGGGAAATGATCAGCACCTTGAATTGCACCCAGAAACAAATCAGTAACCAGCTCTAGGAAAAAAAGGTGACGCGCAAATTGAGATTTCGAACTGTATGGCCCATTGCCCTTTTAACCAATTGAAGCTTCCACATGGTCTTCAGGGAAAGCCCCATATAAAGCGTGTTACAGCAGTCCAAACGGGAGATGGCCGGAGAGAGGTGACAGCGAGAAGGACAGGTTGGTCCAGACAAGGGCATAAGTGGTGCACAATCAGCAATTCTCTATTTGGGAAGGATCTCGGCTTGTGTAAATTATCAATGGAATTCTTTTATCAAAAATTAAAAAGCAATTTGGGAACTTGCCATGGTCATTCTTCCTTTCTGATTTTCCATCTGGATAACGGGTCTAATAAAGACAAATTCATGAGATTAAAGGAATTAATCTCACCAAATTGAACTGATTTTGAGGGCAAAATTCTGTTATCTGCAAACGCTAGCATTTTTCCAGTTACGATCAACTCTTCCTCAATGTGTAGAAGTGGTACAGTTATACAGTAAATATTATGGGAATATAATAAATATAATCCCAATTGGTTAGAAAGTTCTAAAGATGTATTAAAAAGTTAAATTTGTATATTATCCAGAAGCTGTTCAGTAGCTAGGATCAGTATCTGCAAGAAAAAATACTGTACGAAGAACATTTCAAAAAGAAAGAATACATAGATGAAACTGTAGGTTTGCGGGAAAGAACGAATGTTGTGAAAACGAATTTTGCATCAAGACTGAAAAATAGATGCCAATGCCAGTGTTAATTCCACTTCAATACTTTAAATAAATTGATCTTTTAATGGTTAAATATCCAGGATCTCCTAGTTAATGTCTCCTACTATGATGATAGTTTTATTTTTTAAAGTAATACTGAAGGTCTTATTGTTAACCTAAATCATATGGAATGGAAACAATATGGACACTTTGGGCTCACCAGTTATGCACCCCTAACAAGAGCTATGAATTCTGGGATCCCCCAGGCTGCCCTCTTGAATGGGAAATGCTACCCCATCCATGATGAAGGGTGGAACCTCCCCAATCCTGGAAACACCCAGGACAGTTGTTCCCATCCACACCTGTGCAAGGCTGCACAGGCACTGGGAAGGAGTCTTGATTGGCCAGCCCAAGACTGAAAGATATAATGAGGTGTCATCAACATATTGTTTCATGTAGTTGTGGAGAAGTTGCAGCCCCACACAATGGAGAGGCTGAGGGAACCACCTCTGCCCCAATAACAGAAACGGGTCCTGGAAAAAGGAACAGAACTCCATAAAACAGTGTCTTGTCGTCCCCCCACCAGCTCAGTGGCCAATTCAGAAGGACATGAGTGCTGGAGGTATTAAAAACCACCAAGAGAGCAAAGGGAACATAGATGCATCACAGGTCATTTACAAGCTCCGCCAAAGCTGTCTCATTACTTCATCATGGTCCAAAACATGACTGAAGTGTCCCGTCCAGTTTCCAGAGGCAGCCACAAGATGGACCGCGAAAGCAGGACGACCACTGCTGACTTTCTCCTCGTGAAGCTACTGCTCATCCCAGAGCTAGCCAGGGGCCAATCTCTAATTCATTCAAATATTTGATTTAATTTCTCTTATTTTTTTTTTGTCCCATCACAGAGTCATTCTCTTGGTTGGTCATTCATATTTTCATTTTTCTTTTTGAAAACTCCGCCAGTTTCTTTTGTGGGTTCAGTGAAACATCCTTTTCTATATTGTATTCTTGGCTTGTCAGGTGTAAACCTATTTTTGATACCATCTCTATCTTGTCAGGTAAAATTTGTTCTACACCTGTCCTTTCCTTAATATTTTTGGACACAGTCTATATCCGTGATGGCGAACATATGGCACCATGCCAAAAGTGGCATGCAGAGCAGTGGTTGTATTCTACCAATTCGGCCCGGTTCTGGCATTCTGGAAGCATCAAGGAGCAGCGGACACCGAAACGGTTCTCTAAGACGCTCCCTCAGCCTCTCCACCGTCGGTGCTGCAGCTTCTCCACAACTACATGAAACAATAGGCTGATGGGCTCCCAGACTGACCTTTATGTCCTGCTTTTGAAATGCAGATGCTTTGCGCGGCACAGCCGATTGCTGCACATCAGCTTCTGAAGTGACTGGGAGAGTGCAGGAGCGTAGGTGAGTCATAAAGCCTCTGTGCCTGCGCAAAGTGTGGTCTGCATGCGTGCTAAGCACGCCCACCACCACACCCACCGAACCAGTGATAAACTTTTTTGAAACATGCCACAGATGCAGAGACATCTCTCCAGGCACGTCAGCCATCATCCATTGCTCTTCTGGGTCCTGGGGCGCACATGCGTGCCAGCCAGCTGGTCTTTGCACATGGAGAAACGCCTGAAACCAGAAGAGCAGCTCCCTGGCCCACATGTGCATGCTGGGAAGCTGAGCTTCCGCTTTCTGCACGTGCATGCATGCTGGGCAGCTGCTCTATCGGTTTCTGGCATTCCCTCATGCATGCATGCAGGATCCTGTTTCGGCACTCGGTGCAGAAAAGGTTTGCCAACATTGATATATAATAATATATTATGATATAATAATATCATCTTTTGGACACAATTATAGAAGTAGATGTAAGTACCTACATGGTTGATATTGTGGCTATTGTTTTGTGATTCCGTTCTTCAAAAGTCTCTCCTTCAGTGTTTTCATTGTGAGAACATTTTCCAAATGCTTCCTCTGCCTAAAGGGTTGAGTCTCATCCAGTGTTCAGTTTTTGAAATTAGGAAATTGCTCATCTTTGTTTTGTCTTGTAAATACCAAAACAGGACCTATTTCACACAAGAAGCTGTTTGTTCTATATAATTAATTCCAAAAACCTATAATAAAAGTTCCAATATTCCAATTTCATCTGGACCCTTAGAGGGTGATGGTGAATGAGCATCAGAGGGAAGACAAGCGTATTTTTGTTTGTTCTCTACTATATTGACTCAAGAGAGTCAAAGAATTGCACTGGAAACAGGCCGGTCACAGAGCAAGGAGGACTGATGGCAGGTGGACCAAGGCAGTCACAGAATGGATCCTGCTTGATAAAAAAGCCTCCAAGAAAGAGACCTGAAACAAGATGGAGTGACGACGTCAGCAAAGTATAGGTAGTCCTCAAGTTACAACCCCAACATTTATGTTGGTAAGTGAAATGTTTGTTGTGAGTTTTGCCCTATTTCATGACCTTTCTTGCCCTGTTGTTCAGTGAATAACTGAAATTGGTAAGAGTAACCCAGTTGTTAAGTGAACCTGGCTTCTCCATTGACCTTGCTTGTCGGAAGGTTGCAAAAGGGCATCACGTGACCCCAGGACCCAGCAACAGTCATAAATAGGAACCAGCTACCAAGCACCTGAATTTGGATCACACGATTATGGGGCTGCTGCAAAGGTCATACCTGTGAAAAATGGTTGTAAATGTTGTGGTTCCCCGGCAGCAGGTAGTGACAGCTGAAGTCTCGGAGTGTGAGGACTCGGATGAGGGGCCTGCGTGTGATTGCAGGGATGGGGCCAGGACCATCGGGGAGTGGAGCGCTGCCTTTGGGGATTGTGGAGGCTGGCAGCAGTGATGAGGAGTTCCCTGAGGGGCCTGTGCCCAGTGGGCATATGTGCAGGGCTGCTCGAAGGAAAGAGCAGCTGCAGCAGCGCGGGAGACTCGGGAGTAAGGCTGCAAGGTGATGGGCCCTCCCTTAAGGGATAAAAGCCAGCCTGAGAGACCGGGATTCTTTTCAGGAAACAAAAAAGTTATTTGCACTCAAGCCTAGTGGACGTTCAGAGTATCTTGGTTGGTGTTTGGAGACTCTTTATGTTTGAAATATTTCTGAATAACTTTATCTCATGTTCTTGGCAGCCTTGCACCACCTTGGCAAGGCTCGTTCTTATCAGAGACAATTAGTTTGAAACAGCCTTTTAACTGGGAAGGAACAAAATTCGCAAAGAAGCCTTACAAGGTTTTGTTGTTACCTCTGTTTGTTTCCTTGGAACAAGATTTGGGTCAGAACAGTAAATCAGCTTCTTCAGTGCTGTTGTAACTTTGAAAGGTCACTAAATGAACTGTTGTAAGTCGAGGATTGTATTACAGGCCCAACTGGCAAAGGGAAGCTCAAGGTTGTATGGATTGGGAACCATGCGGAAGAGGCCGTCACCCTGCAGTGGACGGACAAGGCCTTGAATGGTGTTAACGAGTCCTCAACTTATAACCGTTCAGTGACTGTTCAAAGTAACAATGGCACTGGAAAAAGGGACTTACAACCGTTTCCCACACTTAGGGCCGTTGCAGCATCCCCAGGGCCATGTGATCAAAATTCAGTCAGTTGGCAACTGACCCATATTTACGACGGTTGCAGCGTCCCAGGGTTGTGTGATTGACTTTTGCAACCTTCTGACAAGCAAAGTCAATGGGGAAGCCGGACTCATTTGAACAACCGTATGACTGACTTAACAACTGCAGTCCTTCAGTCATTAATAACTGATTCAGAGTTAACAACTGTGGCAAGAAAATGGGCAAAATCGACAAAATGCACTTAACAATCAAGTTACCCAGTCACAGAAATGCGAAGCTTAATTGTGGCCATAAATGTTGAGGACTATCACTGTGTTACCAAAACCTCCCGACAAAATATAAACCAAACTTGGGAGTTTTTACGCTGCAGCTGGACTAACCAGCTGCAAGTTGCACCAAACCTCGAGTTGTGGCTTTGCTTTCCTTGGAGTTTCTTTAAACCTGTAACTTCAGCCAATGCAGAAAAAGGGAAAAGCCTCCATGCCCCTCTCGTCTCACCAAGGCCAACGCGTTTTATGAATTTTCAAAGGACCTAAGTTCACTTTTAAGGCACCTGGCAAAAGTGGGAGAGATCTTTCAGAGCTGACCTATCTCATGGCGCAACATGCCTTCCAGCCAGTTCTGACGCGCTCCAGAGAGGTTGATTGCTAACGTTGGGCGGCTGTTTTCCACCATCATGACCGCTTGGGAAAGGAGGTCTTCTGTGAGCTGAACCACCACCTGGAAAAAAGAAGCAGAAGGAAGACAATGGAGACCGGGGATCTCAGGATGGTTCCCTTTGGAGCAGAACCCCAGAACTCACCTCTCCAGAGCAGCCTTCCTTCTGCATATACTTCCTGGTGATGGACCAGATTTGGCATTTGGTAAGCAGCTTTCCACCATTGGAGGCCTCAAAGCTCTCGTAAGTGCCATATTTTTGAAGGACAGCATTGATTATTCCAGTAGCCTGCAACAGATAAAACGAAGTGGACATCAAAAGGTTTTTTTGTTCTGGTCTGGGGTGCAATTAAGGCTACACTGAACATCCAGGTAGCTGAGCTGAAGACTGGATTCACAAGTCTCACCGGACTAGATAAATATTGGGATGATTCAGATGGTTCTGGAATCATTCCTTATATTGGCATGTTATTTGAATCAAGTCATCACAGTAACTGTCATTGATTATTGCCCCCCTTATGTTTTCTGAACAGAGAAATATAGTTTTGCTAGTCCAGGTTCAGGGTTTGGAGTGTTATAGGAAACCAGCCGCCATTTTGCAGCACAACTATAATGCTGCCAGGGGCATTATAGGGGAGGAGGTCATAAAGTATCAATATCTGAAAGCCAAATTGGCAAACACCAGCCATGGTAGCCCCAAGGGGTTACTGGCACACTAGGCCCCACACCAAAACCTCCTTGGAAGCCGTTCGATTTGCAGTTGCTCAGCTTTACTGCATGGCAAATGGGATGGCATAGAAATGCTGGTGGCACAAGAGCCTCCCATTTTATCATATATTCCTTTAGCCTGCCATTTTTTAAATTCCTGTTTTGTTCAGGGAGGAAACCCAAAGCAGTGTTCCTAAACTGGGAGTAATTGGGAGATATCCTGGGGCTAATGGTGCAATTTGGCTTGTGAATTGAGGATCTAATTTTGGGGAGGGGGGGGGAGCGGAGAAGCAGCCACTACCAAGATACTTGTGTAAAATAACCATCTGGGTTATTGTGCACGTTATGACAAGACCAGGGTCAGTCAAGCCCCCGTTTTAAAAGATTTTTCAAGTATGAAAGCAACAGATGGCATGCTGCCAGAACAGGATTTGGGACATCAGCTCAACATCTTGGCATGAGCCAAGGAGATGCAAAACAAGGTCCAGTGGTGAGACCCCCCTCCCCCCCCTTCGTCTGGCAGGTCCTTCTGTGCTGACCACCCTGGCAGGCATGCAGACGCTTTGGAGGGCCCGGGAGGGGGGTCATGCTTGCCCCTGCTGCTCTGCCCCCAGACTGGCCAGGGGACAGTCCCACTGCTGCTCCTGGGGTGCTGATCCTGGGCTCCCTTCCAAGGCTTTGGGAAGGACACGTGGAAGGCTGCAGGGGCTAAGCCAGGCTCTGCCTCGGGCATTCTCTCAGCAGGGATGGCGCAGGGAATCCTGCTGCCTGCAGGCAGACGGGCTTGAGAACCTCTCTGGTCCCCTCCAATGGTCCTCACAGCCATTTTCACATGGTACACAGCATCACAGGCAGCTTCCCTGTGATGGCAGGAAACCAGGGGAGGGCTCCCTTTGGGCAAGAGCCCCACGAGCCGGCTGGAGGGAGGGAGGGAGGGAGGTGAGGCTACCTGCGCCAGGAACTGCCCAGAGGCTTCTCGGTATTTTTCCAGCACGGCTTCCGGGACAGACTCCCCATATTCGAACTGAGGGTTGTAGGCAAACGAAGACCGGAAGAACTGCTCTCGCTCTGCCTCCAAGTTGGCTGGCCGTAGGGCCACCAGTAAACAGGGGCTTCTCTTCCCAGCCCGGCAGGCTCCCTCCTCGGCTCTGGCCCTGGGCAGGTGAGGGAGGGAGGCAGCGCTGCGGATCCGGCCTCGTGCCCAGTTCTTCTGGCTCACCAGGCAGCTGCTCTCGCTCCGGTGCATCCAGCTGCAAGGGCCCTGCAAGGCAAGGCAGGGGTGCAGGGCAGGGGGCCCTCCCAAGCCCTGGAGAAGTTTCGGCTGTTTGGTCCTTCTTCCAGGCCCCAAAGAATCCGACTCCAGAGGAGAGGACTGGAAAGGGCCCGGCTGCCCCCTGACACATGGAGGGCCTTCTTTCTTCCTCCCACCTCTCCCGGGTTGTGGGTCTGCGTGGAAAACCCCCGGATGCAATGGCGGAGGATAGGCCGGAGAGTCAAGCACCATCTTGTGATTGTGTAGTCACCGGAGGCCTCATGAAGCCAAGCCTGGGCCTGGGAGAATGCTGCAAACAGAGGGGAAAGGACTGTCTTCAGGCAGGGGGTTGTATTTAGAGGCTACCTTCACATCGGACTAGAAGCTTGGGCTGTATTTTGATGCTCCCTCCCATTTTCTCAACAACACACCTGTGAGGTTGGCCACGCTGAGAGCGGCCCCAAAATCCTGGGCCTGATGAGGGGGCTTCCTCACGAGACTAGACCGGCTCCTGGGCTGGTCCCCCAGGGAGGGAGGGTCTCTGGGGCCTGCCTCGTCCCCAGGGAGCCCCTGAGGCAGATGGGAGGTGATGTTCTGCCCCCAACCTCCTCTCAGCACTTGTGGAAGAGATGCGCTGCAGAAAAGCCCCTATGATCCAGGGAAGGCCCAGTCCCAGGCTGCAGCTGAAGACTGGGGTGCCCAGTGGAAAAGAGGAGCTGCATGAAGGGTTCCTTGGGCCCCTCGGAAATCCTCCTCCCCAGCCCCGGATGAAATCTGCGCAGGACTGAACTTCCTCTCCCCAAGGACTGAGAGGGCAGCCACGGCATCGCTTGGGTCACCAAGGCTGGAAGAATACAACAAGGAGAACCACCTGCATATTGATGATACCTCCACCCAGGCGACCAACCCAGCGGCTTCAGGTAGAGGTTACAGAGGTGTGGGGAGACCAGGAGCAGCCGTGGCTCAGTTTCTCTCTCCTCTCAACACGACTGGGACCGTCCTTGTAGAAAGGAGCCAAACGAGCACTGCCCAGCCCCAAACCCCACAGCCGGCCCGGAAGGACGCCATGACCGATGGTACTGAAGGCTGCTGAGAGGCCAAGGACAGCAAGCAGCGTCAAGTCTGAAAAGCTTCTGAAGCATTTGAACATTTATTCAACTTGCCAATGAACTGGGGGGAGAAAGAATGCAGATGATCCAAGAACAGACCATGTCAGCCCAGAAACCACCAAGGCCACAACTGCAGGTGTCTGAGGGGGAAATGAACAGTTTCCAAAAAGACTGATTCGTAATTGGGCAGCGTGATCTTCTATGGGTGGGGAAAGGGGGAAATGGTTAACTATGCAACATTGAGCGGGAAAACCTCTGAGCTGGTTTTAATTCTTCAGTGCCAAAAAGGTGTCTCCAATAAAGTTTTATTTGGGGGGTTTTAAAATGCCCAAGAGTGTCTATTTTTCTTGGGTTTGCTAGTTGGATGGTTGACACCCCCACCCCACTCTCACCAGGGACCGACGACTGTGACCAGTGCTATTTCTGTCCCATAACTGAGCCTGGATCCGGAACTAGAAAGGGTCCAGAAAAATCCGTTTCATCCAGGGCCTCTGAAGCTGCCAGGCCATCACTTTTTTCACAACCTTCCTTAAAAGGGGAGGCTACAAACTGGATGAAAGTTGTCCAGGCTGGTGGGTTCCAGCGATGATGGAGAGAGGAGGATACAATTAAAGAGGCTCAGAAATTAGACTTAAGGAGTACTAATAAAAAAATGACATGATAGTGACATTCCAATGTTTGAGGACTGCCAAAAAGGGGGTCGACCTATTCTCCAAAGCACCAGAAGGACAAGAAGAAATGGATGGAATCACTGCATAATGAAGGAGAGAACCAACCTCCTTGGGGTTGACAGCGAGGATAATTTACCAGTGGAACCGCCTGCCTCCAGAAATTATGGGTGCTCCATCACTGGAAGATTTTAAGAGGAGACTGGACAGTTACTTGTTTCCTGATTGTGGAGGGGGTTGGACTAGAAGGCCTCCAAGGTTCCTTGCAACCCTTATTCCATTATTTTGTTATTTTGAAACAATATTCATGAAACTGGAGATAGATATGGAATGGGGTGCCACAAGGATCAATCCTGGATCCTTGATATTTATATAGATTTCCTTGATAAGTTGGAGAAATGGACCCAAAGTAAGGGGATGAAATTCAGCAAAGTACAAAATTTGTTTTTAAGTTTACCTCACTTTGCTCTACAGCTCTTCATTCTGAAAGCAGAAATCAAGTACATAGATGATGAAGATATTGTCTCTCCTTTGATTATATAGTACTTGTGAAAAAAGATCTTGATACAGTATATTAATTGAAACTCACCCTAACCCCACATCATGCCACCACCACCCGAAGAAAAATGGGGGGAACCAAACCTCAGATCTCAGCGACCTGGACAGCCTCCCGGGGTCAAACCCCGATGCCCTGTCCATGCCTGGTGGGGGGTACAGAGGGTCAGGTGGGTCCTGGCTGCCCACCTGCTTGGAGCTGCGCTTGGCCTTAGCTATGCCAGCCTTGGCAGCTTTGGGCTGCTCAGGAAGGCTGTGCTTATGCCATCACAATGATGGCTGGGGGAGGGGGCTGGGGGGAGGAGATGCAGCACCAGGACCAGCAACTCTGCAGTCCCCAAAGCCCCTGCTGCACTACCCCCTTGCCCAACAGAGGCCCACTCACCCTAACCCCAGCTCTGCCAAGGCTTGCCTGCCCCAAGTCGCTGCTTCTCGGAGGCTGAGGAGATCCACACATGCAGCCCACAGTGCCCTCTGGGTGCCCCCAACCCTGGGAATGGGATGGGGAGAGTGGTTGGGGTTGGACTAAATAACAGGGACTCCAGGTTCAAGTCGCCCATTGTCTGCCAGGGAAGCTCACCTGGGAACTGGGACCAGGCACCCTTTTGGCCTCACTGAAGGGATTGTTGGGGGGAAGTGAGGAGGGGGGAGGGGGGNGAATTGTTGGGGGGAAGTGAGGAGGGGGGAGGGGGGGAGGGGGAGGTGTAAATCGAGTGAGCAGCAACAAAGCAACCAAACTCACAGAGCCCTTTCCAGATGATTCAGAACTGGCTCAATCCCGGTTCTGGTTTCGTACAATTCACTGCCAGGTTCACTTGAATCAATTGCTGCAATTTACGGGCTTCTCCCTTTCCGGAGATTCGGAGCATCTCGCAAGGCTGCCGCCATCAAGCGAAGGGCCCCGACAGGTGGGCCCGGTGCGGAGGGCAGCCCGGTTGGTCCAGGCCTGGGGAGACTCTTCAAGCAGGTCTCCGGGAAGTCGAGGGAGGCCAAGCGAGTTGCACGAAAGCTTCCCCCGCCTGCAAACGGGGCTCGTCACCTTCCCGCGGCTCGGCAAAGGCTCCGCGTCACCCAGAGGACGAGGTTTCCGGCCAGGAGCCCCCGCCTGGGAAAGGCCGCTGCGTCTCCCGGGACGGGCTGAGCGGACGCGGCCCCCTCCGGGACCGCCCCAGGGCCCCGTCTCCTCCCGGGCCTGCCCACCCCAGGCGCCCCGCGGGAGGACGGGGCCGGCGTCCCCTCTCCGGCCTCGCCCGGCCGCGTCCCTCGGGCGCCGCCGCATCTCATCCCGACGGCCGCGGCTCCCCCCGGACGCTGCCCCGCCGAGCGCTCGGACCTCACCGGGCCGGAGGCTGCCTCGCCGTCGGGCTGGAAGCGGGCAGCAGCTGCAGGGTCCCGCCGGCCCCGAGCGGCAACGGCCGGGCTTCGCGTGGCAGCCCGCAGCCCGGCACACCCACCCGCCGCCGCTCGGCAAGGCTGCAGCGCCGCTCCCGGGCGCGGAGCCCGAGGCTGCCCGCCCCGCCCGCCGAAGGGCTGCCTCCCTGCAG
>BHFT01061775.1:0-20186 GCA_004320025.1 Laticauda laticaudata
GGCACATCAAAAGGGTCTGCTGAAACAAAAAGAGCTAAGTCCTAAAAGAATCACGTGGCAGCAACCCCCCCCCCCAAGACATGAAGAAAGACAAGCCAGAAGCAGTGGAACCGAAGCAAAAGACCGGTGACAGAGAGGAAATGCACCAGATGGTCACGATCCGGAAATGCTCTGGGCCAGAAAATGGAAGAAGATCCGGAAGAGCGTGCAGCATCGGAAGGAAAGCCCTTGGCGAGATGGAAGTTCGACACAAGGTCTTCCTTATCTATGTATCCTGGAATACCTATCCGCTGCCTGATGCCGACGTTAAACAAAAAGGAATTACTGAAACAAAGACTGATTTTAAAAGACTACCAAGGAAATCGAATTCTGTAGTAGGCCGTTGACATTTCCTTCGGTCGACATTTAAGATATTACACACCAAAATCTGCCCCTGACCATCGTCGAGCCATACGCCCTAGTCTGCTAGGGAATTGAATGGTTCGCGTTTCCCTGAAGTCAGGATGCAGCGGGATAAACCGCATTGCCACAGCCAATCTGGCGATGAAGCCTACTGACAAGAATTCCAAGATGTTTTCGAGGGACCCTAGGCAAGTAGCAGAGAGGGGACCCCAATTTCATTGAGCCTATAGCCAAAAATAGCCCATCTGTTTAAAGGCCAGAGCGCATCCTGTTCTGTAAAACCAAAAAATGATTGAAACAAGCTAAACAAATTAAATAGCTCAAGGGGTGTTAGAGCCAATCGACTATGCCAGGTGGAAACACCCATTGTTGACTCCTGTGGAAACCAGATGGGTCATGCGCATCTGTGGAGACTATAAGCAACCCTAAACCATGCGCTCCAACAAAAGCTGCATTTACCCAGTATCCGGGTAGTGCCCAATATAGTTTACTGCACTCACTAGGTGGAGGAAAATTTTTTTTTGCAAAGCATTGACCTCACACAGGCGTACCAACCAGCTACCCCGTTGACGCCCACTACCTCAGAGGCACAGACTATTTGTGAGCACAGAAAGGGTGAACATTCAAGTGTAACCATTCCAGTTCGGCGTAAGCATTGCCCCAAGGCGTGTTCCAAAGCCTCATGGAGCGCCTGGTTAAACGGAATCAATGGAGTCATCCCTTATTTTGATGACATTCTGGTCTCAGCAAAAAATGCCAACCAAACTAGAGAACAGATTAAGGGAAGTTTTAGATGATTTAGAGACACAGGCCTCAAAGTTAAAATGAGATAGAAGAATTGGTAAAAATTTCCTAGGGGGGCCACCCCCCCAAAAAACCCCCCCCCCACACCGGGCCCCGGAAGGTTTTTTTTTTTGGCTATTAATCGATGAACAAGGCATACACCCCACCAGAAAAAAGATTAAACAATTCAAGGACGCACATAGACCTAGGAAACAAAACGACCTTCAAGCATTCCTAGGTTTTCATAAAAATTTTACAATGTGTTCCTGACCCCATAAGGCAACAATCGCAGAAAACCCCTACATCGATTGCTTAGATAAAAAAAACTACCAGACATGGGGCCACGGGAAGATAAACAGCATTCAGAGTATCAAAGACCTATTAACGTCTAACACCGTTTTAAGTCCAGTTATACAATACCCCTGCCGCTTTGCGGTACCTGGTGATGCATCGCCTTTTGGACATCAGCGCCATTCGCTGAGCCACAAGCCTACCAGCACGGCAGAGAGGCAGCTGGTCGCTTTTTTATTCAAAGCATGCTTTTCTTAAAGTTAGAAGATGCATTACAGCCAACTCGACAGAGAAGCCCTCGCAATCATTTCGCGCGAGTCAAAAGATTCCGTATGAGTACCTTTACGGACAGAACTTTTGTTGTATTCATCACTGATCACAAGTCTGCCTGTTAGGAATCCTAGCAGGCCGAATCAAGCCAACCTCTGAACATTCTATCACTAGAATGATGAGGTGGTTGAATTCCTGCTTGACCTACTCTCTACACGTGATTCATCACCCCGGAAAAAAACCATCACCAAATTGCCGATGGCCCCCTGAGCTGTTTCGCCCACTGCCCATCACAGAAGAGGACCAGCCCCAACCACCTCCACACTTAAATAGAGACCTGCCTGGATCTGCGCTAACCACAGCGACGTCGGCGAGAGCCACGCAAGAGACCTTGACAGCGCGCATATTGAATTGAGTAGGTAAGAGGCTGGGGTCAAGGAGAAACAAGACTGAGACTTTTAAGCCATTTCACACCGACAGAGCTGTAACTGTCTATACGAAAAGGATTGGCATTTTGTGGAGGTGACAGGGTGGGACATCAAACAGTCTCCGAGGAAGATGTTCTATGCATTGTTGCACGAGGGCACCGGCATAGTCAAAATGAAAGCCCTGCCAAGGAGTTACGTCTGGTGGCCAGGGCTGGACAAAGTACATTGAACGTTGGGTGGCACATGGCATGACTGTCAAAGAAATCGAAGCCTACCCCCCACAGCACCAGTCAGAGAATGGAAAAACTCCCCGGGGTCCATTTGTCTAGACTACATATTGGACTTTGCGTGACCGACAAAGTGGCAACACCTTTCTTAATAGTTGTGGTATGCCTACGTCGAATGTGTTAGAAGTTCATCCTCATTGGCTCACAGCCACCGAGGCAGTAATGAAACAGCTAGGACAAACGTTTATCGATACGCTAGGGACTGCGCTGATGTGATAATGTCAGAAATGAGGCCCCAGTTACGGTGTTAGCATTCAAACAGTATCTATCGCTGCCTAGGGTATCTGACAGTGCGTTAACGTGCCGCCCTTATTCGGCTGCAAACGGCAGGCTGAGTTGCATGGTTCGGTACCACTAAGAGGCCTATTTAGAATGGGACAAGGGGACGTTACAAGACAAACTAAACCAACTACGAACCCTGACAGCACATTTACCCGCCTAGCAGCACAACCAAACAAAAGCCCAGCAGAACTCCTCGGTGGGTAGGAAATTACAATCCTACCTAGACAGACTGCACCCCACTTACACCTGGGACAAAACTCCCCAACTCCTCCAAGCAAATACCGCAACATTTAAATTTGGTGACCTGTTCTATGCAAGAAAAACTTCACCGGGGAACCCGTTGTAGCTTCCAGCCTACGATTCACCCAAATTACAGGCCCCAGGTCTTACTGACTACTCCTAGACGATGGTAGAGGGAGAGAATGGAAGCAGCAAATTGACCAGCTTTTGTTCTTGCAATCTCGAATGGCAAAAACACACCAGAGCCCAAAATACTATATCTACCGAGGGGTTTTGGTATTGGTTTGATTTATTCGTGTGTGTGTGTTTCCGAACAACAAAATACCGAGGAGGGTTGGGGTGGAATATACAAGATAATAATAAAATGAGAGAGGTATCGACACCACCTATCTAACAATAAGACATTAAGGCAAACCATTCTACAAGTAAAATAGCTATCAACAAGATTCAAAAGAGCACTCATGGTTTAGGTTTTTATTGTATAACCCCAATAGAAGATAGAGTCCGGGAGCAGAGTGTAAGAGAATGAAGCGAGGCCGTTTCTGAGTAAGGTAGACAGC
The DNA here is from genome assembly GCA_004320025.1 of Laticauda laticaudata. NCBI lineage: Eukaryota > Metazoa > Chordata > Lepidosauria > Squamata > Elapidae > Laticauda > Laticauda laticaudata. The sequence continues at coordinate 3,544 of BHFT01061775.1, forward strand.
CGGCATGCAGTGTCCTTCAACCCAAAAACTGGAGAAACCAGGAGGGAGCGGTGGGAGCCATCTCAGACTGCTTCCGAGACTCAGGTGGGAAGTGGCAAGGCTGACTCATCTTCCAGGAGGTTCCATGAGAAGGACCAGAGAGACAGCGAACCACGTCCAAACCACTGTAAAGAACCAGCCGAGACTGAGCTGCGTAAACCAGGACTCGAAAAAGCCCCACCTACCTGCGTGACTACATGACGTATGTTGGACTGAACCAAGGGGGGAGGGGTGTTCTGTATGGAACTTGGTAGGCTCCAAGTTCTGTATTCTGATTGGCCGAAAAGGCCATTCTTGGATTGGCTGTTAGAGAGCCAATCCGATTAGCCCACCAAATGGCGGGAACAGTTAAAACGTTGTCATTGGCCATAAGCCGCGGGCAAGCCGCTATATAAAGGGCTGCCGCGGCTTGGGCTCTCATTCTGTTACAATTGCTTAGTGAGTTCAATAAAAGAGTTTGTTGTCGGAACCCGGTCTCGTGCACTTCTTTCCGGACGGAACATATATTCTATATTATTTTTATATGAATCACATATAACCCTTTTATGTATGTATTAATTTCTTTGATAGTTGAGGTATGGTAAGTTAAAAGGAGAAGACATAAATGTTTAAATATCTGGGAAGTTTAAACGTATTTCTAATATTCAGCCAAAAAGGTATGGGAACTTGGTATTTATTTTAAGTTAACATATTAAATTCACAAAAACCATTTTCCTGTCCCCTTCTTGTCTCACACCTTAGTTGGATGCTAAAATCATAATTTTAAGATCTTGACAAAAGAAAAGTTTTCATACTTATTATGAGCTACAGTGACACCATGGTTAAAATGCCATACTGAAGGCTACTTCTGCTGACCGCCAGCTGACTGCAATTTGGCAGTTCAAATTTCACCAGGCTCAAAGTTGACTCAGCGGTCCATCCTTCTGAGGTGGGTTAAATGAGGACCCAAATTGTTGGGGACAATAGGCTGACTCTGTAAATTGCTTACAGAGGGCCGTAAAGTTCTGTAAAGTGGTATATAAATCTAAGTGCTATTGCTTAGGGTGGCTGTAGTGTTTTATTCCATCTTATTTAGTAGGATCTCCAAATCTTTTGAGAAACATGGTTAACCATAATACAGAAGAAGGCATCAGAATCATTGAATATTTCCAAAACTATGGTAATTTCTGGCTTGAGTTATAAACCAAAATTCAGTGCTTGATTTGATTTGGAGGGGGAGCAATTGCAGGTCCCAATTCAACATGACAGCTATGAAATATCAAGTGATGAGTCTGAAGGGGCATGACATGAAGATAGGACATAGGGAAAACATGTCCTGTCCAAAGCATATCCAGAATGTACTTTCCTCATTGCCTTGATCAAAGATCAAATAAAACCATTGGATAGAACAGGGAAGGGTTTCTTACTACAGACTCATTTATTGTTGCAAGTCAACAGCTATAGTCTTCACTATCCATTAAAATGAAATCATTCCATTGTAAATGTTTTAACAGCAGCTAGAATTGTGTTTGCTAAGAATTGGAAAAATGATAAAATATCTATGCAGGAGGAAGTTATTAAGAAAATTATGGACTGTGCTGAAATGAGTAAATCGACATTTGAAATTAGAAAACAAGAAGACAATTTTGTATGATATGGGACTTGTTTTACCAATGGTCGGACAAAAAGACATGGTAATATAATAGATTTGTTGATTTTGTAATAGGTTTAATAGATAGATATAAAATATAATAGACATATATAACCATTGGTTGAAAGTATAACATAAATCTCATATAAAATGATGGAATAAATAGTTTGGTCATGGGTGATTATTAATTGATAAGCATATAAGCATATGTTAGCTTGACAATGGGGAAATTTATATAAACTGAGAAATGACTACAAAAGGATAGCACAAAAGATTTGTAACCAACTGACATGCTGTATGTATATAAGATGGAAGATGGTTTTTATGTTTTGTTTGTATATGTTTGTCTTAAAAATATAAAAACTTTTTTTAAAAAATGAAATCATTACTGAAATATTTAAATATTTAGTTTTATGATGACTACAAATGCTATGTGTTTTGCATAAATTTCATCCCAATGCTATAAATTGCTGATATTTTAAAATCCAGTGAAGGAAGATTTAGATTTAATTTTGTTGGCTGCACAAGAAATTTTTCTTTCTTTTTGGTCTGGTCCAACATTAATCAAAACTTTTCATTTAAAAGTCATAAAACTAGAAAAAGATCACAATCTTGCCAAAAACATTGTGCATTTTAAATGCATTTGTACAGGTAGAGAAAACAACTATTGCTTTCTGTGTTATTTGTAAACTTCTCAGAAACATTTTGGCTATCGTAAATGGAAATAGAGGCCATAACAAGATAAATAAATCAAATTATATACAGTATATTTTTAATATCTCATTAATATCCATCAGTATGAAAATACTTGCTTGGAATTATGGTCCACATGTTCTTCCTTTGAGCGAAAGAGAAAATGAACTGAAAATGTTGAGAATATCAGATGATTTTAGCAATTAGTTGTTGTTTTTTAATTTCCTCTGATGAGGAACGGAGCCTTTCCATGCACTGGTATTTCCTATCCTGAATAATAAACATACTGACTTCAAGACAATTTGCATTGCTAATCCATTGCTTTTGTAACTGTTACATCACATCTGTTTCTCTAATTGGTGTCTGGGTGAGTGAGCCTCTCCTTCTTGGAAAAGGGAAGCAAGTGAATATTGCAGAACAGCAGCCAGCTCATTCTGAATTCTGTGATTTGGCAAACAATCTTTCTATCGTCATTAAAAAGAAGAGGAGTCAAAATTGACCAGCATCATTCCTCTGCTACATAAACCTAGCCTGTAAGTTTGTTATGATTTTCAGAAAGTACCTCTTTATAGGGCAGTTGCAAGGGAAGGTTGATCTTGGATTGGAGCCACAGTGCCGCTGTAGTTAGAATGCAGTATGCAGTACTTCTGCTGACTGCTGGCTTCCAGCAATTCGACAGTTTGATTCTCACTGGCTCAAGGTTGACTCAGCCTTCCATCCTTCCAAGGTGGGTAACATGAGGGCCCAGATTGTTGGGGTCAATATGCTGACTCTGTAAAACCGCTTAGAGAGGGCTGTAAAGCACTATGAAGTGGTATATAAAGGGCCTGTCATATAGGCCGACGGATGCAACAAGTATGTAAAAAGGACACAGCGGACGAGAAAATGTTCCATCCGTTGTTATCCGCTCTCAAAAGTGCCCCAAATTTTTTGACATAAACAGGAGGGACACAACGGAAAGGAACGGACGGGGAGAGACGTAGCCAGATGAAGCGGATGCTCCACGGGAAGCCTAGGCGGATGGAAGCAGATGGAAGCGAATGGCACATCTTGCCAGAGCGCTTCCGGGGAGCAAGCAACAACAAAAATGCCAAAGGGACATGCCACGCGGAAGAACAGTGCCGGAGGGATGCCTCCAGCAGATGCCGAGCGGTACAGCGGACGCATCATGAAGCCTAGCGGATGCCTAGCCGGATGCCTAGTGGATGCCTAGCGTATATGCAAGCATTCACTGCACTGCGGGGAGGATGCTGTTGATCAGCCCCCGCGAGGATAAAAGGATGCAGCGTCGCACAGCAGTCACCATTTCAGAGAAAGACCTGCTGCCACGGACGAAATACAGCACTCAGCCAAACACCAATGGGGAAAGAAGAGGAGCCTGTGCCATGCTTCTGGCCAGACTCTGACAAGAAGGAGACAGGCCACCATCCACACCCCCTGGCGCTGATCTACTTCTGCTCGGGGCTTCTGCTGCTCCAGGCGTGACTCTGCTGGTGCTTGGGGCTGATCTGCTGTGCTGCTCCGGGTGCGGGCTTTCTGCTCGGGGCTACTCTGCTGGCGCTGCTCCTGGTGCTGGGCTTGCTGCTCCGTGCTAACTCTGCTCGGGCTGCTCCTGGTTCCCTGCTGGTGTTGGGCCGGTGCTCCTTGGTGCTGCTTGGTGGCTGCTGTGTCGCTGCTGTGCTGCTGGTGCTGCCTTTTGCTGCTGCTGTTGTTGTTGCTGCTGCTGTGTGGTGGTGGGTGGTGGGAGCAGCCCCCAGAACGGCCTCAAAGCCCCTCTGATGGGAGCCCAGAAGGCAGCCTGCCAGAGGCGAGGAACAGGCATACTGCAAGATAGGGAGAGGAAGCAGTACTCCCATGCGAAGAGGGAACATGAGGATGAGGTGCTCGAATGGCTGAGGAGACCGAGTACCATATGGCAGCAAGGTACACAGGCTCTATCGAGACACCAAAAGGAAGACAGCTGACTTGTTAGCAAGAGAAGAAGCCGCCTGGGCACACTGTCGGAGTTCCTTCTCAGTGTGGGAAGCAGCATTGCAAACCTGGTACTACGGAAAGCTGCACCTCAAGCAAGTCTGGCCTGGCCGCGGTCAAGCGTGTAAAGACAGAGAGACCTATCGTGATGGCCAAGTGCGAAGTTCTAGTGGAGGTGTAGATCCGCCACCTAGAGGAGCAGCCCCTCTGACAAACCCTCTCTTCTCAAGGCAGCGCCAGCAGAACGCCAGTCCTCTTCTGGCCAACGAGTCAGCCTTGCTGTCAGGCAGGTATCTGTGGATTGACACCAGCACGACGGAGACCGCCGCCAACAGCGTGCACTCCCCGTGCGTGGAACATGTGACCCCCAGATGCTGGAGCAGAGGCCGCCCAGCACCCCACCCCTCCCTCACGATGAAGGGAGCCTGAGGCGGCACCGCTGTCCTGTGAGATCAACCATCAAAGCAGGATCTCTCAGGGCTACACATCTCCTCACGAGAGACCACTCCCACCACGTCAGCAGACCCCATGCTTCCGAATCAAGTACCTATAAGCAGAGGATACAGGTCTCTGAACTCAGGCAGCGAAACCTGTCCGGAGTCTTGGAGCATGACACACCGGGTGCTGCTGGATCCGACTGGAGGGTACACAGGTCAAAAGCCTAGTCAATTGCTCTCTGCGAGGTCTGTGACAGACACGACCTTGTAATCCTCACTAACCTTACCTCACCGTACTTTCAATTCCGACATTCCTCAATGAGACAGTGTCCTGCTTACAGTGACTGTCTCTAGGGACGGATAAAGTGATGAGTGGGGATCCGCCGCCCGGCTCTTCCGCCCGCACGCCTCCGCGCCCCGCTCGGCACCTGCCCGTCCGGACCCAGTCCAGCGTCTGATCCTCCACCCCAAGGTGATGGTCACTGCCTTCCAAGGCTTTCCACAGACCTCACCTACCAAGGCTACAGCTACCAGGATTCTAGCAGCATCAGGCAACCCTTCCCAGTCCAGGCAACAGATACATCTTGAACGCCACGCGATGACTACCTCGATGCCACCGATGCTCACTGACGCCAACGATAGCCACCACTGGCAGCAGCATGCACGAGCAGCCCAACGCGTTCACCGTCGCCTCAGCTTGTAGACCAGACGAGCCCACTACACTCCTCCTTCAACCACCCCCAACCAGCCCAAGCCTGGCCTCAGAACAGTCTGTGCATCGGTCTTGGACTGGACCACCCACCATGTCCTGGAGGAAGGGGCTCTCAACATCACGGGACTGATCCAGCTCTCTGAGAGCTTCCTGTTGCCGCCACACCATCCTTTTGTCCCTCTGCGGGGCCAGGCCACGCCCAATGGCAACCTCAGGACCAGCACTCCAGCAGCAGCCACCTCCATACAGCACCTGGACCTTCAGCCCCTGAGACTATGGGCGATCGGCCTCAGAGTGACTGACGAAGAGTGCCAACTGGGTTCTACCTGTGTGACTTTATCTTTGCTTGGAACACTTTACTTTGGTCATTGCTTTTAGTTTGTTATTTAATAAAGTTTATGCTTGCTTCACACACTCTGGTTCAGTTCTTTTTGTCGAAGAAAGTCTTGGGTGGAAACTTTTAGAAAGTGGTTTGAAGCCTTTTGCATGCTTGTGGGATGGGTAAGGAACGCAGTGGGATGGGCCAGGGATACCTTTGGATGGGTATATAGATGTGGCGGTAGATAAACCTCCAGTGCGAAGCATAGTGGGACTTAGTCTGGTCCAGCCCTCCGCAGGTTGCCACACCTATGCGCCCTTTATTATAATAACAATTTAATCCATGTCATCAAACACATTCAACATACATGATAACACAACCTTTTATTAAATGCCCTGTTCCGTTGTAGTGCCACTCAACATACATGCACAATCTCATTAAGTGTCGATGAGACAAGGCTGAGGAAGCATCGTTAAGCATCTATCATCCCTGTCTTGCCACTCCACTTCCTCCAGCTGGGAGTTGCACCAGTGTTTTCAGTGAGTTGCGCTGCCTTACTTCCCTTCACGTGAAGCTATCTGTTGGGCCCTTGCACATCCATTAGTATCTATTCAGTTTCACCTCTTGCTTACCATTCACCAAGGCTCGCATTGTCCCCATTGACTTGTTCGGACGCGTTCCACGAGCCTGTTCTGCAGGAGCTGGGGTAGCGGGTGCAACATAGAATTGTGCAGGATGCACAGCAAGCTTCCACAATCCTCCTCACAGTCTCGTGGCATGCCTGGATGGTGGTGAAGAGTACTGGAACCTGTTGGCCAGGATGCCAAAGGCGTTCACCACCCGTTCTTAGCCCCTGGACAGCCTGTAGTTTGAAGATCTCTCTTCACGGGGTGGAGGCATCTGGATAGTGGTAGGGCTTATGAGGTAGGTTCTAGGGAGAAGGCCGTCATCCCCATGATGAAGTAGGGCACATCTGTGTGTCGTCGGCAGGGGGTCTGATCTGGGAAGCCCATGATGAATTTTGTGTTCCAGCGCCTGCCTTGAGGTCACTGGAGTTTATACTGGGCATTCTGAAGCTGACCGTATGCCTGAAGCATCGATGTACATGAACTTGTGAGTCAGCATCGACCATGGCGAAGAGGACTGATGCGAGAAGCCCATGTAGTTGTGATAAACTGGACCCTGAGTTGGCTGGAGCTTTGCAGGCCAATGTGCTTCCCATCTATGGCTCCAACGGTGTGGGGGAGAATTTCCACTTCTGATACCATGTTCTGCAACTTTCTTCCAGCCTTCTTCAACATGGAGGGGCACTGGAGGAGCTCCTCCAAGGTATTTGTGATGATTGGCCTGGCACCACTTCTCTGACCCAATGCTGATGGTGTTGTGTGGCACCCTGCAGCAGTACATGCAATGCTTCCTGTACGGGTCCCGGAGGCAAGGTGGTGCAGAGTTCAGTGCCACCTTCAAGCCCAGGTCCAGGCTGGTGCCGGAATTGGTGTTTGCCTTGGTCCAACCTGGTCTCAAGCCGCTCCACAACTTCGTCAAACATGGCTGGCGACATCCTCATGAAGTGCTGGAATGCACGAGAGTCTTCGTTACTCAGCTCCACATCAGCTTGTATACAGTCCCGTACTCGCTCTTCTCGTTTGATCCATCTTCGGACCCAGAACTTGCTGTGGATGCCTCCTTTTCTTACATTGTAGACGACAGGTGAACCGAGCCTGTATGAGGGCTTTCGCACTGTTGTACGAACGATGGCGGCTACCAAAAGGAGGATGTGTGATGATCCATGCGTGGAATGACTGATGCTTGAAGAGCAAGAGCAAGATGAAGCGAAAGGTCTGCACCGCAGGGCTGCCTGGACGTGAAGTGAGATCCAGATGAGTTCCTCCCCTCTGTTTTATAGGAAATCTAGGTTTCCGCTGGTGTCTTTTGCCATCTCTAGACATTACCATGGCAGTGACATCCTAATAGGTCTGAGATACTCCCCTATATGAAACGTTTTTTTCTGTTTTATGCTTTGTATGTGAGGTGCATCCGCTTTCATCCTTTCTACGTCGTGCTACTAATTGTTGCGTGTCGTTCCGTGTCCATTTTCGCTTCCCCCCTGTGTCCGTTTTCTGCTGGCAGCGGATGTGCAGTTCGCGGAATGTCACAGCGCATTCCAGCGATATAATGCGGGACGGCGTAACAGATGACGCATGAGCGCATGAACGGCGATGTTCCCTGTATGCAGATGTAGAAACAGCACGTTGATATTTATGCCCTAAAAGTTTTGTGCAGCTCAAAACTTTTTGCCAAGGAATGAGAATCTCAGTAGAGACCGGATGCCTGGACGGACTTAGAGAGTATGAAAAATGGAACCGCAGTGAGTACAGAACGGATGCATCGCGTTAACCGCAATGGATGGCAACGTGTTTCTCTCCATTTTACATCCTCTTTCCATCCGTTGGTGCTGTGTGACATGGGCTTAAGTCTATGTGCTATTGCTATTGCTATCTTGGAGACCATAAATGAATCCAGACAAACCCAAAAACCTTCTGGTCTCCCTGATGGCATTTAAAACCTTTTCACCATGGTAGCATATGAATAAGGTTGGTGACATTTACAGGTTGGAAGAATCCATGTGGCAATAGCAATATCACTTCAACTTGTATATCGCTTCATAGTGCTTTACATACCTCTCTAAGCATTTTATCTTTTTTGATAAACGTGCCAAATGCAGTCTAAACATCTTGCTGACTGTGCAACCAAACATAATTGGCAAAATATTTGAAGAACAGCTTGCTTCTCTATTTGGATTAAAGACAGAGAAAAACAAGACAGACGGTTGTAACGATAAATGAAAATGTTTTCGATATTTGTACTCTTGAAAAAATGTATTTGGTTGGTATTTTGTTTTTTTTTAAAGTAATGTTTACAATAAGTACATATGAATAATTGAAATATAATTATTATATTAATACATGGTTTTACAAGAAGTATTTATTTAAAAATACTATACTATTTTGTCTCTGGAAAATTCATTGTGCTGTTGGAATTCTCTTTTGATTAATATTGCTTTAAACTTTTTTTTTTTTAACATGGTGCCAAAATATTTTGTTCAACGGTCTTGGATTTTTCTATCTCATTCTGTTTCTCAAGCTGCTAAAGAATTTGATAATCCTTTGATAAGCTTGCTTTCTTGTTTCAGGATGGCAAAATATGCTGCTGTTTAGATTCATGACTTTCCATCATGGTATAGTACAATGAAACACACAAGAAATTTCCATGAGAAGTTCACAGACTTTATCATTATTTTTAATGGAAATCTGAAATCATTTCTTTTTCATCAAATAGGAAGGTAGTAAACAAAAAAATATAGCCCATCGTTATCATGTCCATAACCAAAATATTTCCATTGGAACCCTTATTAGAGTTAGAAAGCTATCACAGTGCACAATGCTATCCATTTTATGTTCCGCTATAAAACTGTTTGTATAAACACACCACATGATAAATTTGCCAGATCAACATTGATCTATGGAGAAAATTGAATTTGAAATGTTGCTAAAAAATGCCAAAGAATCTGTTGTTGTTGTTGTTGCTGTAAAACAATTTGGCTCAACCTCAGCATTATTTAAACCAGAGGTCTCCAAACTTGGTAACTTTAAGACTTATGGACTTCAGCTCCAGAATTCTGGCTGGAGAATTCTGGGGGTTGAAATCTAAAAGTCTTAAAGTTACCAAGTTTGGGGACCCCTGATTTAAACCCATTCCAGATTATCATATGTCAGTGTCTGAAGTTGTCTTCTGCCACATACTATTTACTCTATCTCTTTGCTATGTGATTTATCCCTGCATCCACATTTTACAAGGTAAAATTTCTAACGGTTGTAAAATTTTATTAACTAATATTACAGTTGTTTCAGCTTTAATCTGTCCAACTGATTGTTGCATCCAAGCTGCAGACTCAGTATAGGACCGTTTACTGAAGTCTGAATTGATCTGACTGTTGGATTGTCTGGGGAAGGGGTGGGCAACCTGCAGCTCTGGAGCCACATGTGGCTCTTTCATCCCTTTGCTGCGGCTCCCTGTCGCCAGTCAGCAATTTTGAGAGGAGCTTCCAGTGTGAGGGGGCAGAAGCCCGGAGCACTAAGAGGAGATACTATGGCAAGGGGCAGGTTTTCCAATTGGCTGCACAATTGATAGCTTTCAGTTAGAATAGGTACAGGAAAAAGGAGGAGACTCTATGGTGGGGGAACCGGACTTCTGGTTGGCTCCAGAATTGAATGGGGGCCTCCAATTAGGACCTTTGTGGCTTAACAGTCTTTCTTAATTCCCTACTTCCAGGAAGTGAAGAGAGCTGAAGTCAAGATTATGCCAACAAACAGTGCCAATACACTGTTACTTTTAAAGCCCTACATGACCATGAACCTTTTATGTGAACCTCTTCCTGATGGTTTCTGCTCATCCTGCACAGGCATTTACCAGGTACCATTGATAAAAACTGTATCATTTGTCTTCCAAGCATGTCTTCCTTTTTACAACACCTATCCTATGGAACAGCAAACTCTTCCTCCAAATGCAAACAGTCCCTACCCTATTGGCCTTGTTCAACATGAAGGTCTTGCTCTTCCTGAAATTATAGCATGTGGTTTCTATATGGGTTTATATGATGGGTGGTTTTACTGAACTTCAGTGTAGCTTTATTTTTGGTTAATGAAAATCTTTGCTTTTATCTCGTTCATCAACTAGAGTTTATTTTGTAGATGAGTAGGGATATAAATGGGATAAATAAATGAAGTGCAAATAAACAGAGAAGTGATCAAAGTAAACTTTATCTTCTTAGATATGATGAATGTCATTCATGGACATGATGACTGTAGGTTTAAGAATTCTTGGTATTGACCAAGGATGACATCTGTTTTCTGAGAAAAACAGTGTGACAAATATGTGTAAAATATTAAAATTAAACTGTAAATGTAGATACATTACAGTGGTAATGTCAGATATTGTTGTGACAATTGTTTTCTTAGCTGTTAGATATGACTGCAAAACTGGGCCATCAGAGAGCTTGACTGAAGAAAAATTAATATCTTTAAATTGTGGGATGCCAGTACGGCAAATACTTCACTACTAGGTGAAACCAGATTATTCACAAGAAACACTCACAATCAAATTAAACGTTGTGAGTTTAGAGGATGATTTTGAAAGACATAGGGTAGACCAAGACAACAATCAGGTAAAGCGGGGATGTCAAACTCACGTCATCACAGTGGCATCATGTGATGTATCTGGACTTTTTTCCCCTTTGCTGAACCGGATGTGGGCATGGCCAGCATGTGATGCATCTGCCTGTGGGCCAGGAGTTTGACAGCCCTGGGGTAAAGCATACTTGACCCTAGACCAGGGGTGTCAAACTCAAGGCCCTCGGGCCAGATTCAGCCCAGGGGAGGGCTTAGACCCTGGAAAAAGCAAAGGACTGGCCCAAGGTTCCATTTTCACTGGCAAAGGGCTAGCAAAAGAAACTAAAAACAAAACAACAGGAGAAATGTTTCTCATTTTGCATTTGAGCATGCAAGAAGGGACAGGAAAGGGGAAAGGAAAAGAGGAAAGACAAAGAAAAAGAAGGAAAGATGGGAAGGTAGCAAGGAAGAAAAATTAGGGAAGAGAGGAAGAAAGAAGAAAGGAGAACAAAAAGAGAAGGAGAAGGAAGGAAGGAAGGAAGGAATGAAGGAAGGAAGGAAGGAAGGAGACTATAATAGCAATAGCAATAGCATTTAGACTTATATACTGCTTTATAGTGCTTTATATCCCTCTTTAAGCAGTTTACAGAGTCAGCCTATTGCCCCCAACAATTTGGATTCTCATTTTACTCACCTCGAAAGGATGGAAGGCTGAGTCAACCTTGAGCCTGGTGAAATTCAATCTGCCAAATTGCAGGCAGCTGGCTGCAGCAGAAGTAGCTTGCAGTAATTGCAGTAGATTGTAGGTGCCCCTGACACAAGTGACATCAAACTAGCCATGCCGACCCTGGCCATGCCTACCCCAGCCCCCCCCTGCCCCCCCAGGTTAAACACAGTCCTGATGCAGTCCTCAATGAAATCAAGTTTCACACTTCTGGCCTAGACCAAGAAAGTGGTTTACAAAAGGTCTCCTCTTAATTCACATGAAATCAATAGAGAGAGAGAGAGAAAAGCATGATTAGACTGGCAAAATTCTGTTACTATAGTTATTCTAACAAATGTAGCAGTAGGTCTACACACTTTCTGTTTTTCAGCCTAGTTTTCCTTGTATTGCTGACACTAAACTTGAGTATTTCTGATAAATAACATAGAGGCATGTACAATTGGAGAAAATTCTGATGCCTGAAAAGAATGAATATGAATCAAAAGGAATGTTAACAGAAGAAAAGATGGCTAGTTGCCGCTGATAACATAAGAATGAGTTTATAATATAAAAGCAGTTAGTGAAAGACAGACGTGGTAAAATGTTGTCCAAAATATCACAAAGAATCAGAATGATTAACCAAGAAATTTAGCTTAGAGAAAAAGGTTTTGAAAAGTCGATATAATATTATTTTTCAGCCAGTATCGAAACAGCTTAAATTAACAACTGCAGCATAAAACAATACCCATGACAGCCCAGGTAAATACCATATAAAGATATATTAAAACAATCAATTAAAACAATTAAATTAAACACTAAACATAATTGAAGGCAAACATGAGAACAGCAAAAAAAAGATTAATTGTAGACCAAATTTTAGCATGTGGACAAAATTTAAAAAATTAAATTAAAAATTAAAAATGAAATTAAGTAATAAAAAGGTGTTTTGGTCTAATGCCAAAAGACAAAGAAATAAGTGGCAAGCATAATTCTCTGGAAATAAAAAGCATCGGAGTGAAAATGAACTCAGAAGTTGTTCATATTGGATGATGTGTCAGAAGACAAATCCATGTCAAAAAGGCCTTCTGGTGCATGTTTGTGGCCTTCAGCTCCTGCAGACACCCCTTGTTGGAAGTGCCAGGAACAAATGAATAATCAACAGATTGCTTCTTATGGCAAATGAATAAAAGCTATATTTGTCCACTTACATTTCAGTTCCCTTGCTATCAGTGACAATTTGAAAAAATGTTTTTGCTTAGATCACAACCAGGGGTCAGATTCAACCAGTGTTACTACCGGTTCAGTGACTACGTTTTGTGCACATGTGCACGTGTGTAAAAAAACCTTAAGCTGTGCCACCTGGAGAGCTAAAAAGTGTTGCGCGCAGGTGCGCAACATTTGAAAAGCCATTTTTTTCCTGTTTTTTAACCTCAGCTGTGCTGCGGAAAGCAGCTGAGGTTGAAAAAGCAGGAAATAAAGGACAGGTAAGAGCCTGGGCAGGCGGGTGGGGCAAACAGCAGCAAACACAGAACCGGTTCTGTGTCTGCTGCTCTTCAGAGCTATCGTTTCTATAGAGCCAGGCAGGACCAGTAGCATCCCAACACTGAACACAACTAAAAACCTCGAAAATTTTTCCACAATTTCTCAAAACCTGAACTGGCGTATAGATATTTTTTAGAATGGGACTTTATGGATCCAAGCCACCACCACTTAAAAAAGGATCTGGAAATAATTTATTCAAATCTTCAAATGACCTAGATGGGATCTAAACTTTCCAGCAACATCATAGGTAAGATTATTCCAGGTGCCAATTACTATTACTATTACTGTTTATTGATTTTGCTGTTCATTGGTTTTAATGCTGCATTCATTGTCCTATTTGTTACATACATGCATACATACATACATACATATCATAAGGAGTAGTATTCTTAGATTACTGCAGTAATAGAAACACTGTTCATGATTCATTACCTAAAGGCCCTGTCACACTGCCCAACGGATGCAAAACGTTTGTAAAAAGGACACAGCAGATGAGAAAAATGTTCCATCCGTTGTTATCCGCTCTCAAAAGGGGCAAAAATTTGCATAAGCAGAGCGGGATAACACGGAAAGGAACAGGACAGGGGGAAGGACGCAGAGCCGGATGGAAAGCGGATGCAGAGCAGAAGCCTAGCGGATGGAAGCGGAGGAAGAGGATGCAGAGCGGATGCACGAGCGGATGCGTAGAGGATGCGTAGAGGATCGCGTATGAGGATGCATAGAGGATGCAGAGCTGGATGCAGAACGGATGCAGAGAAGCGATACAGAGCGGATGCAGAGCAGATGCAGTAGTGGGATGACGCGGATGCGTAAGCTGCATCCGCTTTCATCCTTTCTCCGTCCCGTGCTACTTAATGCTGCGCATCCGTTCCACTTCCTCTGCATCTGTTTACCTGCTGGAATGGATTTGAGTTGCGCGGATGCACAGCGGAATGCCTAGCGGATATAGCAGATGCATAATGGATGCAGAACAGATGTCCGCCCCGTATGCCTAGAGGATGCAGAACGGATGCATTGGATACATTTTCCGCTCAAAAAGTTTTGAGCAGCTTAAACCTTCTGAGCGGATGAAATGTCAATAGACGGATGCTGGACAGATAGAGAGGACAGCTAAAACGGAGGAAGTGAGTACAGAACGGAAGCATCGCGTTAACCAACGGATGGCAAGTGTTTTTCTCCGTTTTACATCCTCTTTCCATCCGTTGGTGCAGTGTGACAGGGGCTTAACCTACCAAAATTTTCAACCAGAGTACTTTGAAGCAATGATGCAGAAAGAATTCAGTGGCCTTGCCTTTGCAATGTACTAGCCATCATAGCTGAAGATCAGGTAGATATGATGATGGTATTTATGTAATCTAATATGACTACACCATTTGTGTATGAGAGCCAGTTTGGTGTAGTGACTATGGCATCAAGCTAGAAACCAGGAGAGCATGAATTCTGGTCCTGTCTTTGACAAAAGACCAATTGGGTTACCTTGAGCCAGTCACTCTCAGTCTTTGGAAGGAAGCAGTGCAAACTACTTCTCAAAAACATCTGTGGAGATTTTCAGTCATACAGTTCATGATTGTCCCAAAAGTGCTTTTTCAAGAGACAACTGGACTTTCTGTTTTTTTCTTTGAAAGAAAAACCAGGTAGTCCAGTTGCCTCTTGAAAAAGGACCTTTGAGACACTTCCCAAAAATGTTGCCAAGACAGCTGAAGTGCAGGAAGTCACTGGGACATGAACACACACACACACCAATGATGAGGTTTTACATTCAAAGGAGGAGAGAAATATGAAACCTAATCTTACTTGTCTATAATCCATTTGGAGAGATTTTGGCTTGACTGTAGTGTCAGAATTATAAACAAAAGACATTCTGTCATCATATGTATGTTTGACCTTACATTTCTTAAATCACTTATTTTTCCACAAGCATCTGGGTTTCAAATGAAAAGTTATTTTTAGCCAGGCTATCAAGCAATATGTGCAAACAATTCTTAAATCTAGTTGAAAGGAATATCCCAATTGTCAATCCTTTATGTGCCGGTGGAAACTGTTCTGAAAGTGTGAAGCCAGATTATACACTGCAACATCACAGTTTCCTATGTGTCTGATAAGATGCAAAGCTGTACCAACTGTGCAAGGTGTTTAACGCATAAACATTTGAGCAATTGTTATCTAATTGACAAGAGAATATGTGAAGCTAATTGACACAAGGAAACAAATGCTAAAATCACAGCGTTTAAATTACCATGAGAGATGTCACTCTAGATTCTGTTGTTTATATCACAATATTGTGCAATGTAAACTTTTTCCTTTCCAATTCCATCAATCAATGTTACACCATGTGTCCATTGAAATTTCTACTCAAGTGGTTCTTTAATCATTATTCAGGGTTGGCTCCAATTTGGGAAGAAAATCCCGGGCAAAAGTAGGCCTCCCTTTATCATCGTCCAACTTGTTTCACTTTTTCATTCTCGCCTAATCTGCAAAGAGCAGACAGACATTTTCCTTTGCTCCTGTTAGAACATAAAAGGCTCATGAAAGTTCAGCAACACAAGAAGAAGCTTATGGCCAGCAATTAAGAGGTGACACGGAGCCTAGTGGTAGACTGAGCCTTGAAATGATGCTTAATGATTCTCATCTCGAATGTGACTCCCATCTCACACTTTAAATGAAGGATAAGCTTGAGAGCACAGAAACGCTGTTCTGAGAACTCTCCAGAGTTTCTTGATTGGGAGCCACTCAGATTTTGTTGAAGGATGGGAGGCTGTATATATGTATGCTTATTTTTCAAAAAAAACTATAAGAATACAATATAATTAATACAATATGCTATAATATACTATAATATAATAATTTAATATAATCTATATATAGAAAAGCGAAATACCGGTCACACAGCATCAAAAAAATCTCCAGAATCGTAAATCCTGCAAACTTGAAATTTGGCAGGTATGTTCCTCTTGGCTTCTAGATGCTCACTAAGAAAGGGTTTTTCAAAATGACTACCAGAACATTAGTATTTCATAGATTATTAATAACACACTCTGATGCTAAGGAGTTCTACTCCCCCTCCCTGCCTGAAAAGAAATCTGTTCCAACTGCCAGTTGTCTCACATTCCGTTACCTTAGTAACTCCACAGCCATTTGCACCACTTAGGTGACCCCAGGACACAGACAAACCTCCAGGTTGCCTCAATGACTGTCTAAAAGGATGCAAACTACACTTCCAAATAGAAAGATACTTTAGAATCAAAGTTTGTAGTAATTTCATTCCCCACAGAATAGAAGAAGCTCCTTGGATGAGAAACAAAGCATCTTCAAAGAAAAAACAGAAAGTCCAGTTGCCTCCGAAAAAAAAATCACCTTTGGAACAACAGTTGGAGGATGATATTTAACAACACTTTTGCTGAAGAGAGAGAGAGAGAGAGATGATGGATA
>BHFT01061778.1:0-43134 GCA_004320025.1 Laticauda laticaudata
AGCTGGTTGACCTCTGCCTGCAATTCCTGTCTTATTGTTTGGGAGATCCAGGCTCTCATGAAGGATGGCATTTCTTGTATCTGGCTTTCCTCAGGCCATAAGCCAGCTGCTGTAGGTGTAAAGGTGGCTGCAAGCACAGGTCTGGCTCCGCTGGAGACTTGGCTTGCAGGTGCCCCAATCAGGATCCCTGAGGCGGCTCAGCAAAATTGTGAGAGGTCTCTGCCCTGATTTGGAGGTTTCCGTGCAAATACTGAGTACTTGAGCCACCAGACCAGGCAGTCAAATACTGTTTATCTGCCAGTTGGTCCAGCTGCCTGTCATCTTGTGGAGGCAGAGGAGAGGTGGCCCTGTTTTCAGCCATCCTGGAATATCTCACTGCCTTGTCAAACTGTTTATCTATGGTTTTTTGTCTACGCCTGGCTTGCCTATCCTTTTAGGGGCTAGAGCCCTGGCTCTAATCCTAGCTGCTATCTCCAGTCCAGCAGACCTGGGCTTGGGAGATCCCTTTACAGCCTTCTCTCTACCCTGCTGAGGAACTGATAGTTCTTGATCAGCTCCCCTGGTGGCCATTTTGAGCCCACCAAAGTTAACTGTCACTTGACAGGGGGAGGGAACGTGAAAAAGAAGAAAACAATTATTTAGCCTAATGCTGTCTGCTACAGCCACAGTAGCCATCCAGCACTTTAGGTTAGTGTGACCCAAAGTGGTGAGCTCAGCCCAGCTCCGTAATTCAAAAGCCAAGTCAGAGAAAGATAAAAACAACTGACTCTTTGAATTGCAGCAAGCCCTGACAGGTCAGAGGCTTGCAAGCCTGGCATTGGCTGCACCACAATTATCTGGCAGACTCAAGCGTCTCGCAGCTGCCATGGTGCTCTGGGGACTGGATAGGGAGTCAGGATTCAATCCTGATGACCAACCCCCCCAAGGGGCAATCCCGGAGACGAACTGCAAGGAGACGAATCCTGGAGACGAACTGCCGCCGCTGAAAAAAAGGGGTGTTTAGCAGCAGATGCAGCTAGCCCAAGTTAAGGGAAAGTGGATTGGGAGAAGGCGAGTTAAATAAGATGACGTCTCCCGTCCCCAGCTCAGGCCACATGGGCTCTCAAGGTCACCTCCACCCAAATTCCAACCAGAAAGGGAAAAAAAACCAGTCCACCAGCAAGGGAAGTTTAAAAATTAAATAATAAGCAAAAAAACGCAAACTGGAAAAAAGGTGCAAAAAAATGAAAATGCTAAACCGGCAAGCCGGCTAGCTGTCAAACCTGATCTAAGTCTCTCTAAGGCAAAAAGTTTAAACCAGGGGGTGAAAATTCTTCTACAGTCTGAACTATTCAGAGCCTTTAAAGGGTGGTCTGAACATGCTAAGACTGATTGAACAACTGGGGACCATTACTAGGGGGTGTGTCCTCAGTTTTTCAACTCGGTCTGCAGAGCTAGGAGACTAGAGACTATCCATCCTGGACTGTCCCTTCGGCTCAGTGGAGAATAAGGAGGATTTGGATTACTATAAAACATGGGATAAATTTTATGGTTGGCTAGAGACGAGGAAAATCTATGAGAACAAGGAATGACTATATTCTATATTTAAAGTGTATAGATGGAAATTATGTGATATTATTATTGGATTTAGTGAGGTAATGACAATGATGGATGTTAGGGAAACTGTACCATGTTCAAATTTTTTATTTGTGTGTATGTGTTTGTGTTTATTTGTTTAATAAAGAAACTTTTTTAAAAATGCCACACATACATAATTTACCAAGCAATCACATGAAAGAACCTTCCATGAGAATTAAAAACTAAGTTTTACTTTACTCCAGAACAGAAAAAGTATGCATTCACTGGATTTCCCATCTCTTTTATCTAATTGGGAAAAAGAAATGTTTGTGCTATTAACTCTAACAAAAGCACTCATTGATTTTAACCCAAATAAATGAAAAGTTGGCAAAAAATTAATTAATTAAATATACTTTATACTTTTCCAAAATCTTTTGCTGAGTTTTACTTGTTACATAATTCTCAGTTTTGCACACAGAGTTCCAATGTTCTAGCCATACTATTACAAATAATGTATTAAAATAAGATTTTATTTGTAAGTTAGTGTACTTGATAAGCTATTACGGTCATTTATTCAATAGCATAAACAAAAAAAATGACCTTCAGGGCAACAACTGGTTGATAATATAGAAATATTACCAGAAAGGCATGCCATATTTAATTTTGATCATTTAGCATCCCCAAAATTACATGTCATTGTTATACTCTGATCATCGATGTAGCCATCATTCCCCATGAGAATTGATTGATGCATTTAGTCACATTCTACATGTGTGAATTTTCCTCTTGAACTGTAGTAATTGGCCAAATGCTTGATAAAAAGTTCACATACTGCAATCTTGCATCCTATTATGCTGCAGAGATCCCCTCTCATTAAAAAAATGTATTGTTGCTGATGCTGATTTTTAAACTGATGCTAATTTTTAACTTGTCAACTTGAAAAAATGCAAACTATAATATGCATGAATAGACAGAAAACTTCTGTGCTATGAATTATTATTGAATGTAATTCATCTTCAATTTTCTCACAAAAAGTTGAATTAAACTTACTACATTTATATTATTGTCAATAAAATCCATAAAAATGTTATAATTGGCTTGTATGGTTTCTGCACTTTATTTCCCTTTGGATAATTTAGAAATAAGAGGAATAATAATTGTTAAGAATAAATCATAGTTCACTTACCACACTAAGGCATAGTATATTATGGAAATGCGATCTAACTGTCAATCGCCAAAAATTAAGTTGAATATTTGCAATTCTACAAAAATTTCTCTTGCCTATAATGGCATGAAGCTTATACTGTAAGAAGTAATTCATTGCTTAAAGTTTAAAAATGTATAATCCTTCATTTATAAAATCTAGTAGAGATAAAATGCCTATCCATGTTTGCTTTATACAACTCATTATCAGGATAGAGGATGGGAGTGGAACTGTGCAAGCTGTAATGTGTGGGTGGAAGGATATGAAGAGCAGTACCAAGAATATGATAATCTATTATCTTCAATAATCCAAAACAACATTAAGCAGTTTCTGGCTTGATTTCATAAAAGCTCTTTCTGTTCCTGGTCCTCTTAATTGTGCCTTTTCCATATTCTCAAGTAAATCCCAAGATAAATAAAAATCAGCTTCCAGAATTCTGTCATGAAAAGTAATTAAATCACATCTTCATCTCCACATTGTCTCTATAACACATATAACTGAAAAGCAATTATCAATTCACTAATAAACCTAAAGTAATATATGATATCAACACTTACCACATTTCAGTAACAGTACTAGTGGGATGGAGATATCTAGATTTTATTAACCATTCATCAGCAATTAGGAAAAAAGTCTCTGTAATAGATATTTCTCTTAATATTGTAGTATAAGCACCCTTTGCAAGTGCCAACTAGGAATCTGAAACTTTTTCACAGTTTTGGCAAAAAAGAATGTATCAATATTATTATAAAAACTAAACATGCAGGACCATAGCTCATTTGGCTTTTCCTCCCGCACTGAATAGCTTAATAGCTATTTTGCCTCCATTTTTCCCTTTGTAATTGGATGGATGGACACATGATTGTGTGTGGTAACCGGAATGGGCATAAAAGTAGTAGCCCCAGAGAAGCTATCAACAATTCAAGAAAGATTTACTGTAACTCATTAAAACTCAATTGTCAAAGAGGCTTAACTAACTAACAGGATGAAGTTAACATTACTCTAAGTCAGGGTTATCAAACCTGCGCCATGTGGGTTGGGTGCATCATGCACGGACCACAACCTCACCCGGTTTAGTGAAGGGGAAAAAGTTGCTATATGTTACGTGACGACACTGTGACAATGCAAGTTTGACACCCCTGCTCTAAGAGAAAATAATAGAAGGGAAATAATACAGAATTGCATGCTGTTGGGCCAAAAGCCTCAAATCATGAAGAATAAATTTAAAAACAGAGGCATGGAACTAATAGAGTACTACAAACTAGACTATTAATAAACTATTAGGACCAACTGTTCTCAGTTTATATGCACACATAAGAGAGAAACAACAGAACAGATGGATACAAAATATACAATGTCACTGAAACCAGGAAAAGGCCAGGGACAAATACCAAGCTAACACTGATACTTGATAATTGTGATAATCTGCTACCATGCATGCCTTACATGCTCCCTCTGGTAAGCAAAGTTGCTTGTCTTGGCAAAGAATCATTCTTCATAAAAAAGACTAAGTTAAAGTAAGATTGCTAAATCATTTCACAAATAATCAAATAAATAAAGTTCCAACTGTCTTCTCTTTGAATCTATATTTGAAAAGCAAATGTCCTGAATTAGGGGGTGGGGGAACACCACAAATAGGTATAGGAAAATGATCATTTATGACTACATCATTAATTCTGATAGAAATACATAATTCTGATACATGCACAATGATTCTGATTCTAAATTATGTTAAAATAAAAATAGTCAAAAAGTTCACTTATTACAAAATTGAAAATACAGTAACTGTTAAAAGGAGTGAAATTAAAATATGTTACTACTAAAGTCGAAAATACCAGGCAATAAAATAGAATTGAAAAAACCCTCATGCAACCAGGAAAAACACTGTCAATGTTAATCTATTGTAGTTTTTTAAATACTTAAATAATATTTTTCATATTAAAATAATTTTGCTTTAGTCCCGTAATTATTTTGAAGTTACTTCCAAAGAAGTCAAAAATTACAGTCACACTGCTAAATGTAATCACAGCACATCAGTCTAAATGCTTTAACAGTGCAATAGTCATTCTATCCATCTGAAATCTGAGTCTTCATCTAAATATGTATAATTATCAGATATTTTAATTATGTGAATACATTAGTAAAAATAAGGCAAGTATCATTTGAATTTAACTGAATGAACAACAGTAAAAAGCTGATAAATATTGTACAACTGAACTGATATTTCATTTGAATCAATGGGTCTTTCATTCAACCAGTGCAATGTGAATTTCAGAATGAGTTTGGAAAACAAGATGTAGGATAATCATTGTTTAGATTACAGAACATGAAATGTTTCACCTACATATCTGTGCTTGCATTCCATATTTTTTACTTGATCCTATTCAGGTAATCCTTACAACAGTTCATTTAGTAACTATTCAAAGTTAAAACAGCACTAAAAAGTGACATGACCATTTTTCACACAACCATTGCAGCATCCTAATGGTCACATAATCAAAATTCAGACGCTTGACAACTGACTTATATTTATGATGGTTGTATTGTCTTGGAATCATGTGATCACCTTTTGCAACCTTCTGATAAGCAAAGTCAAAGTTGAAGCCAGATTCACTTAACCATGCTACTAACTTAACTGCAGTGATTCACTTAACAAGTGTGGCAAGAAAGGTAATAAAACAGGGTGAAATTCAGTTGACAACTGTCTCACTTAGCAAGAGAAATTTTGATCATAAGTCGAATATTATCTCTATAGAAAAGTAGACAGAGAACTTTAGTATATTATTCAGTAAAAGATTTTCTCATGTTACTGAACACCATGCAATTTTTCCATAATAAAAGATAACAGCTAGAAACTCTTGCTTCATATCAATAACCTACTAAGAATCTAAGGATTATGTTTTAAATGCCAGGATAGTTGATAAGAAACTGTCATTCAATAGTTTCAACCTAGCATACATTACAGAAAACTGAGAGGACAGTTTTAATTTCTCCGAGATTTTTTTTCCTGTGCAACATTAGTCCTGTTTTCATGGATAGGAAAAGTTTCTTCCAAAGTTTTAAAGTATAAAAAATACCAGGTGAGGTGTCTTAAAACAAGGATAATATATATTAGTATAGCTTGCTACTTGACAGCAAAGACTATGGAGACTCCCATTTTCAGGAAATGATGAATGAATATAAATACTCTGAACACCTTTTGCAAAGGATTTTATGGACTCCATGACCATGGACCTTTCTCAGGCAGTATGTTTGATCTGGTCCGTTGTAGACACTGAGCGGAAGGTGATCTGTGGAGCAGCTTTGGAAAAAATTTCTATTTTAAAAGTCAGGATATAAATAACCTAAGCAAAGCAATCATACAATTCCATGTATCCAGACAGATTCATGAGAAGCCAAATGATCTTTTAATTCTTCATTGCCCACAGAAATAAATATTAAACAATTTAGTTCTTAATTAAATTGCTTGTCAACTTAAGTACACAGTAAGATATTCTTCAAATGAAAAACAAAACACCAAAATGCTAAATATTTCTAAAGCTCAGTCCTAAAGCTAGAATGAGGGTTGATCAGATCTTCTGTTCTGAACTGAAGCTGTGTCAAATCAAACTGTGTCAAATCAAAACCAGTATTTAACTAGATCAATGACTACATAGCAGTTTATTATTCATTATTTCAATCTCCAAAGGAAACATTGGAACAAAATTTTATGATTACTTTTCTCCAGTATTTTCCCCAATGCTGGGTACTGACAACAAAAGGTTCAAATGTTTATGACCGAACTGGTAGTAAAAAAATTGCTGACAATTAGCTGGGCAATGATCAGCTGTGCCACGTGATTTAGATTAGCTAGAAAGCAGGAAATCTTCAGATTTCTTGCTTTCTAGCTTATCTAAATCACGCGGCATAGCTGATCTCTTCCCCCACCCACTTCAAATGCTTTTGTTCAGTGCCCAGGCTTCCCTGAGGCCTGCTAGGCCAAAAACGGGACATGGGAGGGTGCTACGCAAGAAAAAAGAGAGAAACAAAGGGAGGAAGAGGAGAGAGAAAGAAAAAAAGAATAAGAAAAGGAGGGAGGGAGGGAAAAAGGAGAGGAAAGAACCACCACAAACCTTGGCACGAGACGCAGCTTCAGAGGATGCTTTGAAAAAGCAGGGCTGGAAGGTACCTAGAGGTCATCTAATCCAATCCCGTTCTAGAAAGTGAGTTTCTGTCTTTTGACACCCCCCAGTCACATGACCGTATAGCCACGCCAACAGAACTGATAGTAAAAAAAAAAAATGAATCCCACCACTGAGCTACATTTATATAGAGAAAGACTTTGGATTTTAGGAACTCCTAGATTTGGTGATTTTTCCATTTTTAATTCTGGCTTGGCTTGTACTACCTCAGAACAAAACTAGAACTCAGTTCTGGAGTTCTCCTGAACTCATGGTTTCTGTTCAAAGAATAGGCATCAGCCATATACAAATCTTTTCATTGTTCTGTGTTATGTGCCAAATTGCAATCTTTTCCAGATCAGAAGGCACTATACATTGATAGCCATACTTTGGTCAGCTCTTGAGTAGATCATTGTAAAATATCATATATGCCTTAAAGAACACCCAGAAGCTTCAAATGGTCCAAAATTCAGCAGTGCAAGACCTCAGGGAAGCCAATCTTAAGTAAACAAGCAGCCAGGATGTTAGGTAACTGGAGCTATACTTAATTCAAATCCCATTGGGTCCTAAAGAAAAGAAATTGGTGTTGTTGTTTTTTTGCACAGAATTCCATATGTACAAATAATTTAGAACCATCCTCAGGAAAGTGCCAGATAGTGGCATCTTCCCAATTTGGTCAGAATTGGATGAAAATGAATACCTCACTCTCTGATATTCTGCCTCTTCTTCAATATTGCAGGCAGAAAACAGTGACTAGAGCAGTTTTAGTTAGGATTTATCTTTAATTTAAGGAAAATCTACCCTGTTAAGAATCATAGGAAACAGAAATATGTCTTCCATTCCTTCTCCGGCTAGGATTTGTCCTATAGTAGCATGGTTCCAAATAGAAAGTGTCTTAATATGTTTATTCTTACCAGTTAGATGTTGTAGTTTTTTAAATGCTTTATACAAATCCTCTAGACATTCAATACATATCAAAGAAACCACAGTTTATGCTATTAAATGGTAGGATTTGAGTAAAACAAGTATATTATTTAGTACTATTTAAGTGTCAGTTCAAAAAATCTAGATGTGTGGCACCAAACGCATGAGCAGCAGCTCATCAAAAGTAAGAAATTTTGTTTCAAGTGACTCCATGTTTTGCAAAACTCTGTGGAATTAGTTTCCATAACAAAGTATTGGCAGTTATTTATCAGCGTTTCCATGACTGAATATTCCACCTTATGAAACTGAATGCTCCATAGAATCTCAAATGATAACAGCTAGAAATATATAGAACTTCTGTTATTCCTGAGAACTAAACATCAAAGTTATCTAAAATATTAGTATATGAAAAATAAGATTCTCAGAGTTCTTGTAAGTTTCTTTAATCTTGTAGTTGAGTTTATCAAGTTAACTTCCACTGAATTAAAAAATAATACTCTACTTTTATAGTACACAATTATGCAAGAAATGTGTGACCTTGCACAAATGTTTAAAATTAAATATAATTTAAACTAAGTTTATAATCTTTAATTTTTTAATGAATACAAGAACTCTATCGCCATCTAGTGAAAAGTTTAGTTTAGTTTACTTTCAGCTTATTGTAATTGTACCTCATACAACGAAATTAAATACCATCTTCAGTATACATTATGACTATGAAAATAAACACAAACACACAATCTTCACATTCTATACATTAAAATTGAAAACCTATGATATTGCATTAATA
This sequence comes from Laticauda laticaudata, assembly GCA_004320025.1. NCBI lineage: Eukaryota > Metazoa > Chordata > Lepidosauria > Squamata > Elapidae > Laticauda > Laticauda laticaudata. The sequence goes on from BHFT01061778.1 coordinate 8,636, forward strand.
TTGCACTATACAGTAGAATTCAATGGAGTTGCTGCCCTGGGATAGAAGTTGTTTTTCAGCCTATTTGTCCTTGTTTTTATTATCCTGTATCATCTGCCAGATGATAATAGTTAAAAAAAGGGGTGCCCAGGATGAGATGGATCTTTGAGAATGTTTTGAACTTTCTTAAGGCAGTGGGAGCTTTTCCAAAGAGGGGAAAGGGCCAAGCCAATGATCTTCGTGGGCAATATTAACCCTCTCCGGAGCCCGCTGCCCTATCTTGCCCACTGTGCAATTGGCAAACCATACACAGGTGCAGTTAAGTTAAGATAACTGCAGTAAGTTAAGATGCAGCGGTAGAAGGTCACCAGCCCAGTTTTCATATTCAGTTGTGTTTTTCTGAGAAGTCTTCAGTAGTACTAAATCTCTCTGGGCCCTTTTGACCAGTGCTGCAATGTGAGAACCCCAGGTCAGGTCCCTATTTATGTAACACCCCAGAAATTAAAAACTGGCCACTTGCCTCCACTCGGTCTCCATTGATAAGCAAGGGCTGGATTGATTCTGTTCTTCTATAATTCCTATTAAGCTCCTTGTCTTATTTGCGTGTTGAGGACCAAGTTTATTGCTTTCACACCACAAAAGCAACCGCGTCCACCTCATCTCGTAGGCAGACCATCTGCCCAGGAGTGAGGTCCCAACCCATGTTTTTGTAATCATCTGCAAATGTTTATAATAGTATGACTAGAATGAGTGGAATGCGTCATGCAACATAGAAAGAACATAGAGTAAGAGACTCAACTGCAACCCTTTGGTGTACAGTGTATAAGACATAAGGACTGAAGAAGTTAAGATTACCTAATCTGACCCTCTGTGATTGGCCAGAACAGGGAAATCAATAAATCCAAGAAGGCAGCTGAATAAGAAAGTGCAAAATCCCAGAAGTTTGGACACTAGTTATGCAGAGATTTTGTTAATGCATAACTAAAATCTACAAAAAAGCACCCTTACATAACCAACCCCCCCCGCTTGTTCTAGATGAGTCAGAACAACGTGAAGAGTGATGGCTATAGCGTCCTCTGTAGATCTATTTTCTTCTATAGCAAACTCGGTGTTTAATCAAATGTATGCGGAAGACCCAGAAATGTGTGCCCAAGCAGACCAATTTCTCTTTTTCTAAAAGCCCTGATACACAACTGGCCGAGGATGCAAAACGTTTGTAAAAAGGACACAGCGGTACGAGAAAAATGTTCCATTGTTTTATCCTCGCTCTCAAAAAGGGGCAAAAATTGCAGAAATCAGAGCGGATAAACACTGAGAAGAACGGACAGGAGGAGGACGCAGGCGGATGACGAAAGCGGATGCAGAACGGAAGCCTATGGATGGAAGGCGGATAGGTCCCCGGGTACTGCGAAACGTTTTTTTCCGTTTTTATGCTTTGTTGTTTGCGAGCTGCATCCGCTTTCATCCTTCTCTCACGTCGTGCTATATTACGCTGCAGGTTCGTTCCGCGTCCATTCTGCTTCCTAACCCTGTCCTTTACCACTGGATGGATTTGGAGTTGCGCGGATGTGCAGCGAGATGCCTCGCGGATATAGCAGATGCCGTAACGATGACAACAGAATGCAGAACGGATGTCCCCCGTATGCCTAGCGATGCAGCACGGATGCGTTGGATACATTTTCCGCTCAAAAGTTTTGAGTATCTCTAGAGAACTCTTTTGAGCGGATGAAATGTCCAATAGACGATGCTGGACGGATAGAGACGTGAATGAAAAACGGAGGCAGTAGAGTTACAGAACGGACTGCATCGCATTACCACACGGCATTGGCAAGTGTTTTCTCGTCCGTTTTACATCTCTTTCCATCCGTTGGTGTAGTGTGACATATAACAATACTATCTTATGTACCCTGCATAATCCCCCTTATCAATTAACGTTTCCACCCATTTATCTCTGTGTCTTCTAAATAGGCTTTAACCCTTAATCCCTTGTAGTTTCCCTGTTTCTCTTATACTTCTGTTCTGTCCTTTATAATTTTCTTTTCCTTTCCCCTTCCCCTCTATTCTCCCTTCCTGATTTGACCACTTCTCTCTCGGAATTCCTGATTCTTTCTCTGTAATCCTCCTCTGTTTTTCCTAATTGTTGTAAGTACTTTTCAAAATTTTGGGGGGGGTTGTTTATCAATCAATAAAATTTTTCAGCCTCTCTTTCCTCCCTTTTCCTTTTCTTTTTTCCCAGCATAGACATACTTGATTATGTGAAGATGGCTTTCTTTGTTTGCCCCACCGCCCTCTTGTGCTACAGGCATTTCTTGTTGTTCTCATAGTTCAGGATCTCTCATTCTTTCTAAAACAAATTGGAAAACAAAGCAAAAGAAACCTTTATCTTCTTCGTGCATGCTTCTTTTGTTTTTTTAAGTTCCATTCGTCAATTCTTCCAAGAGTGATAGCATTTTGAACACTTATAAACAACACCACCCAACTAATTTTCAGTCCTTTAGTTTCCAATAGCCAAAAATCCAAAAATGCACCAAGTAATTCCAAATAATCAAAGTGTTTCTTCTGCTTTTTTCCACTTCTCTTCCTGGGTTAAAATGTATCTTTTAGGAATCTTGTTAAAGTTTCACTGTTAATTCCTTTCACTTCCAGGTGGTCTCCTCTATTTTTCTAGATCCCACCCTTTTGTTTTTTTCCTTCTTTTAAAAGTTTTTGAGAATCCAGAAATCTTTATTATCCTTTTGACATTTTATTTTCTGCTTTAATAGCTGTTAATGTCAAAGTGGATTTTTGCCAGTTTCTTGCTTAAATCTCTTCGTTGTCAATATCGGGAAGAAAAAAAACCAAATCCTTTCCTTTCCCTCTCTCATTCGCCGCTTCTTAAAGTCTTCTTTAGGAACAATGTTGTTCTTTAAAATTCAAATTCCAGGATACCTTATCTTGTTGCTTTTTCAGTTCGACCCGGTCAGCCAAAAACTTTCTCTTCTTATCTTCCTCCTGCACATTCTTTTCCAGTCAAGTTCTTTGAGGTGGCCATTTCTGACCACCGCAGCAACCACTTTCGGGAAAGAGAGTAATGGCCAGCTGGGGAGGAGAGATGCGACTCTCCCTGACCCTGCTGGCAGTCTCCCCCCTCTTCACCACCTCTACGGGTTGGCTTAGCCCTGAAACCAGCCAGCTCGGGGCGCTCCAGCAGCAAGCACAGATCGAAATTGTGCACAATCGCAGATTTCAGTCTGTCACTGAAGAGACTCAAACTGGAACCCAGCAGCCAATTTCTCAAAGCACTTCATGATTATAGGAATGAGTGCCAGTGGTCTATAGTCATTGAGGTTATTGATAAGAAACTTATTTGGCAGCAGAACAATGGTGGAAGCCTTCAAACAAGATTGAATAGTGGACTGAGATAAAGACTGATTAAAGATCCTGGTAAAGACTCCAGCCAACTGATCAGCACAGTCTTTAAGTACTCTGCCAGAGACTGTCAGGACCGTCAGCCTTTCTAGGGTCCACAGCCCTCAAAATGTTCACCTCCTGTTCCACCACAATTAGGGGGAGGCTACAATTGGCTGGTGGCTGTATTTTAGCTGTCTCTGATGTCTCCACTTCAAAGTGAACAAAGAAATGAGTCAGTTCCTCTGCCAATGAAGCATCCCCCTCAGCAGGGATGACATTGGTCGATTGATGGTTGATTATTTGCTGAATCCCTCACCACGCCTGCCTTATGTTATTGCTATAAAAATTATCCTCAATCTTCCTCTTATAATCAGTCTTGGCCTTCCGAATATCTTTCTTCAGACTAGCTCTGGCAACACTACATCTTGCCCCATCATCGGACCTAAAAGCCTTGGTCCTGTCACGCAAAGGTGCTGAACTTCCTTGGTCATCCAGGGTTTCTGATTGGGATAGATCCTAATACGCTTATCCACAGTGATAGTATATGTGCAGTGTTTGATATAGCACAGAATAGCTGCAGTGTACTCTTCTAGGTCAGGGTAGTAAAATATGTCCCAATTTGTGTTCTCAAAACAATCCTGAAGTTGTTGGGAAGCATCTTCTGGCCAAGATTTCACTGTCTTTATTATAGGCAGAGCCTGTCTCCTAAGAGGGATGTATGCTGGTGCTAAAAGCAGTGACGTGGTCCGATTGTCCCAAATGTGGTAATTGTATGACCTTATAACCATGCTTTGTCCAATGCGTTTGCTCCTCTAGTAACACACTTAACATGCTGATAGAATTTAGGGAGCACTGTTTTTAAATCAGTTTTATTAAAGTCCCCTGCTATGATATGCTCAGTATCAGGATACTTATTCTGCTGATTACTGACAATATTATACAAGAATCCCAAAGCTGTGGTAGTATTGGCATCAGCTGGGATATAGACTGCAGTAATCAAAACCATGCTGAATTCTCGTGGAAGATATATGGGTCTACATTGAAGAGTCATATATTCCAGATCCATGGAGCAGTAGCTGTCTACAATCTTTGTATTGATACACTAGCTTTTGTTCACATAAAGGCTTAAATCTTCCCCTTTGCTCTTACCAGAATCTCTAATAATTATACTATCAAATTACCAATTTGCGATTTTTTGCTAAAACAATATATATACAATATATTGACTATTTATGATTTGATATATATTATCAAATTATTACCAACCAGGGATGAAACAAAACCTATTGTTATTTTATTTTTACAGCAGGAAACACTTCAAAAAACAGAAGAAACTCAGCATTAAGCTCAGAAAAATTTCCTAGTGGCAATAATATATTATATAATAATTTTAATTAATTAATAATTAAACATTAAATAAGTTAGTTTCACTAGGTGTGTTGAGCTATAATTTTCTACAAAATTATGTCAGTTATAGTTTATATATGCTTTCTAAAGCAAGTCAAGGTTGAACTGATACGTCCTTACAAATATCTACACAGGTTCCATCCTTACTAATAATACATTTATGAACCCTCTTTAACTTAGTCAGGCTCAATCTGAGAAATAAGGCTTTCTTCTTATACCTACTTTCCATGGCTAAAACGTCATTTATGAAAATACTTACTTAGCATTCTTAACATAACCAAGTGATGTGCCATGGTTAGAAATAAGTTCAATGCACAGAAATCAAATCAGTTAAATGCTCCAAAATATGAATTCAAAAGTTTCCATTTTGGTCTGAAAATCTTGAACTAAAATATGACCAATGTTGATCAGATCTACTATAAATATTACAAACAAGGTATTATCAGTTATTTTTTACAGTATAGCTGTTACTCTTAAGTAAGACAGTGCTTGACTTAGCATTTTGTATTCAGAAAATAAATTTATCTGTTGCCCCTATAAAAATATATATCACACCATATGTTCTGATGGAAGAGATCACTGAATAGTTAAAAGTCCCTTTTTCTAAAGAAGTTACTCTGAGTCTGCCACAGAATACTTCTGGAAGACTGAAATGTTCTGATACTACTTTCTCCTTTAGTTAAATCCTGTGTCAAAATTGTGTCTCTTAATTTTTTTAATGAAAAGTTTGTTCCAATAATGATTTATTTATTGCTCCTCTCCTCCCCAGCATCCCAACCATATTTGAACTTCCTGTTAATTTTAATTACATTAAAAAAAACAAGTTGATTGAAGACAAAGCTATCACACTGAATGACCAAAAGCTAAACCCTCTCCTAGCCCACTTTTCTAGACAAACAAACAAAACTTAAGTCCATAGGGAGTCAGAACTCCATATTCTTTTCTTGGAGGATTAATACCTACTTAATCATGTGACAGTCTGAAGATGCCATGACTATAGAAATTTTTAGGGCTGTTCTTCTTAACCACAATATTTGCTCCAGTCCTAATATATCTAGGCTAATGGTCTGCCATGTCAGTTAACAGCAAATGTCATTTATTAATTATATAGTATGCTAGTGAAATACTTCGTCATTCAGAATTTCACTGATCAAACCCATTCTTAAACTTAACAGCAATAATTTTTGCTAGTCTTAATACCAAACAAGTAGCAATTTATATTTGTGTCACATATTCTCAGAAACAAATTCTGCAAAAAATTTTGCCTATTTCTTAATTTACAGAATTTTAAAATTAATTCAAATTAACTGAATTGATAAAAAAACATTTTCAAATCGATATTACTTAATATTTGGAGGCCTGACATCAGTTTTATTGCTCACAGTCCTACAATCCTGCCAACCTTTAGGAAGGCCCTGAAGATTTCATTCTTCCTGAAAGTACTAGACCAATATGTTTATGTGAACTCGTGTTATTTTATTTTTATTTTATCATAGTTTATTAATTTTTAATGGTGGCCAAAGTATGGATGGTGAATGGGCAACCCTAATAACCAAAGGAAAAAGAGAGAGAGAAACGAATAAATTTACCATCCTATACACCACCACCTACAAAATAATCAACAGTACTTATCGTTGCTGACTTACCTCTCTACCTTTGAAAGTCACCAAAGCAGCAAGGGGTTTTGCATAAAACCTACTGTAGGAAAATCCCAGACATCCATACATACTATTAGCTGTAAGTTTCAGCGCCTTCTGTCTGATATCATACTGAAAAAAACAAACAACTATCATAATCAGTTAAAAATTATTTTGTCCTTTTAATTGGTTAAAATAAGAACATCCCAGAGAATATAGAATCATATTTTAAATTTTTTTAATGTCATTTCCATCCTGTTTTTATACATTTGGTATTCAAGAAAATGAGCAGCAATTTAATAAAACAAAACATTTAAACCATAGTAGCTAAATTTTATTGTCTATTTTTCAGGGTTTTTTATATCCCTGGCCTAAGCAAGCTCGTTTTTTTAAGAGAAAAAATATATACCACATATTTACAACATTTAGATTAGGGTTAAATACAGGTAGTCCTCAACTTGCAATGATTTGTTTAGTGACCATTCAAAGTTATAATAGCTCTGAAAAAAGTGACTTAAGACCATTTTTTATACTTATGACCCTGCAGCAGTCTCAAGGTTACATGATCAAAATTCAAAGGCTAGGCAACTAACTCACATTTATGACTGTTATCGTGTCCCAAGATCATATGATCACCTTTTGTGATTGTCAGCTGGATTTCTAGCATGAGTTTCTGCAGCATGCTTGCTATCAGCTGCCATAGAAGCAAGGAGGGGGGCTTGGGCATTTGGGATAGGGAAGCGAGCTGGTGTGTAGCAGTCCCATGAGAACTGGAAAGGAGGTTTGTATTCATGAATTATGGCACTGCTGAGTGGAGTTCTTTATACTCTGTCAAGGCCAACCGTCCTGAGACTTGATAGAGGCCTTCCTAAATAACAATATATAGGTAGTTCTTGACTTATGACAAAATTGAGCCCAAAGTTTCTGTTGCTAAGTGAGACATTTGTTAAGTTAATTTTGCCCCAATCTATGACCTTTCTTGTCACAATTTTTAAGTAAATTGCTGCAGTTATTGCTCCAGATGCAAGAAATACCTGAAGAGGAGTTTTCCAACATCATCATACTGGATATTGATTGGACTCTCAGTGCTGGATCCTGCAAGGGAGGGATTTGGGGTAACTTTCAATGTGTAACCTTTGCACGTTTTGAATCAGATCTTGCCTTGCTTTCGTTATCATTTCAAACTTAGTAAAAGTTTTAAACTCTTCTTTCTTTCTTGAGTTTTGCATGGAGGCAGGCCTGACAGTGACCTTCTGACAAGCAGAAGGTCACTAACTTAATAATTGCAGCAATTCACAACAATTGTGAGAAGAAAGGTCATAGATTGGGGCAAAATTAACTTAACAAATGTCTCACTTAGCAACAGAAATTTTGGGCTCAATTTTGTCATAAGTCAAGAACTACCTATATATTGTTATTTAAGAAGGCCTCTATCAAATTTTATTTTTTGTTTGCTTCTTTTTCCCTGTATCTCACATTAAAATATATCAAGAATTTCACTGCCAATAAGCATATATAATTAATCTTCACTGATCCAATTTTGATGGGGTTTTTGAGGGCAGGCGTAAATTTGCTCCAGTACTGATAATATATTAGATTTCTCCCAAGACCACTTTAGACAATTTTGACCCTCATCCCTGTGGACATTCCAGATAGCTGCATATTGTAAACCAGGTAATAAACCATTTTGAATGAGAAACAAGGACTCTCACTTCACACTTCATCAACCATTCTTCCCTTCTTGCCAGCTACTGTTGATTTTTGTTTCTTTGTGTCAATTTTATATGCCATTATGTCATCATTGTACATTCTGGAGAAATCCTCTATTTTAAACTTTTTTGAAACCCTATGTTCCTTATACCATAAATCTTACCTTGAACATTATCAGATCTTCTTTCATTAAGAGTGAGGATGTTTTTCCTTGCCCTACAGCTATGTACTATTTGAAATGGTATAAAATGGAGGACTTGAAAAACAATCAAATATAAATCTAAATTCTCAACAACTGATTTTATTGACATATAATGGATACTTTTTCTTGCTTCTTTTAATATTGCTGTTTATCCAGGGATAAAATTTAATATTATATTAAAGCAAATATTCCTAATTTGCATTCAAAGCAAGAATTCAAACAAGTTGGAAAATGAAGTTAGTGAGGGTTAGGGTACCTTTACCTGTAAGTAAAGGTCAGGATGCAAGTCTGGTTGTTTCATCAGCTGTTTCACTTGACGCCTTCGCTCAACAAGCTTCTTAATCTCTTTAGGCAAGATTCCCATTTCTAGAGATGAATCAGGTAATTCAGGAATTTCTTCTTGGTCACCATCCTGTGAAATAATAAGTTTGACATTTCAATATTATCGACATACTTGGAATCTCACAAATTTTCTTGGATAAAGGGCATATAGAATAAAAAACAAAGTTAATGTCAACAGCGCACTACACTGAAAGGGACAAGATAAGATTTTAAAAAATGGAGTTGCAATTCATCTTTTTCAGAAATGCAAGCATGAAAAACCATTCCAAAATGTCAAATTCCATCACGAGCACAAATCCAGAAGTATTTTCCAAATAAAAACAAAATTAAATATATTCTTTTCTTTGAATGATGCTTTATCAATTTAACCAATTCTACTTTTTTCTTGTGGAAAATGATATATATACATTTGTATTATTAATCTTTATATCATTTATATTAGCAAAAAATACTCTTTCAGATTCTTTAACCTTCAAGGGAAAAAACATTTTTACATCCATTTTAAAACTCTAAACTTCTTTAAAAATATTTATAAAATCAATAAATTCTAATACATCTTTTAACTTCATCTTAGCATACTTTCAGAAATACTTTCAATAATATTTTACAAGCTTTAGTAATTACTCAAGCATTATATATAAATAAAAAATATTTGATTTTGCTTTTACTGATTAAGATAGGTACATTGTTATAGAAATGGCTAGTATATATTATGGTATAAAAGTAAAAAGTTGAGGTTGTAATGTTTATTTTCTTCTACTATGTTAAAGAGTTGGAAGTCAACACCTTTTTTCTTTTTTCCCTTCTACTTCACATTCTTTTTCCCTTTTCCCGTCTGCTAGTTTCCTGTTATTTTCATTTTTCTTTGTACTTTATATATTAATAAACTATTTAAAAAATTTAATACCAAATTGTCAAAAGTTTTTTCCACATCAAGAAAAATAATGGCCATTTCTGTTTGTTTTTTAAATCTTATCAACAGCAGAATATATCTAATATTGTATCTCATTCATTTTTTTAAATTCATCTGATCTGGGCAAGATATGTAAGCTTAATTAAAAAGTTACTTATTTTCTTTGAGTGTTTTGCAGTAAAAAAGTTACAATGTAAGTTTGCTAAAGAAATACTTCTTTTGATTATTTGGGGGAGTCAAATCTAAATCAACATAAATCAATTTTGTGCTTCTGAGTTTCATTCATTACCTGATTTAAAATTTTTGCCAAAATTTCTTGAAAATTTTCTATAATATATTCTAGAAATACCATAAGATAGTACTTAAACTTCAGATTTTAATTGACTGTTTCTTTCATTTGCAATTGTAGATTAATTGAAATGTCTGAATAAAAGTAGCTCAAGTTGGTAGTTACAGTATGTTGTTGGTTTGAGCTCTGAGCTTGGCAATTTGGTTGCAAACGTTTCATTCCCATTCGAGAAGACATCTTCAGTGAGCTTTAGATTGTGCTTGTCTGGGGGAGCACTGGCCTTTAAATACCTGAGTCCTAGTCTGATTTCGGGTTGTGTAATTGATTGACTATAGTTGCTGAGTCATAATCCTTGGTTTTAAGTAAAGTCTATGTGATGCAAATTAGTGCTGATGTTGTTCAGATGTCTTCGGATGATGTCATGATATGGTTTTGGGCTGATTTGATCAGCTACATGTGATGTGGTCTGATTTCTTGTGATCTGTCGAGTTATAACTTTGTTTGCAGCATGGCTGTTTGTTGGTCTTTAAATGCTGTCTTTGGAATCATGGTTGATGTTGTTCTTTCATTCTAAGTGGTTGGTAGATTGGGTTGATATCAATGTATTTGTGTAAGGACCAGACTCTCACCCCTTCAGATGATAAGAATGAACTTTTGAAAACTGGGTATTCTTTATTGAAAAGGAAGACAGCAAGTCAAATTCAAAGCAGGGTCTGATATCCCTCCAGGCATGCAGGTTAGATAAAGGGAATTAGTGGATTTTGTCAATACCAAGAAGCAACATATTAATCCCCCCCTCTTTTCTGGGAACGTAGTTGAAAAGAGATTCCCAGGAAGTATCTTTCAGAGCTGGATTTTTTTATGGCCCCTTCTCCTCTTGCTCTCTCTCCAAGAGGTGAAAAGTTTGCAGACGGTGGGGGGGGGGGGGCAGCCCNNNNGGGGGGGGGGGGGCAGCCCACAGTTTTAAATCAATACAAGAGTTATCATATTCATGTCACATCAAAAATGATTACTTGTATCGAGCCCCACCCCTTCTTCTTCCATTGCAGAATGGCAGATACACGGATCTGACATATTGCCCTCCTTAAAAAAATGAAAAATCCACCTGGAAGACATAAAACATGTGTTACATTTACAATTTAGGATGGTTTGTGAGAGTATTTCAGGTGAAACTTCCATAGAAATGTGGGGGCTTTTTCATGTTGTTTGGCTACCCACTCATTTTGTGAGGAGGGAAGGTGTTTCCAAGCTACTAAATATTGTGTGGATCTACGTTGAGTACGCGAATCAAGGATACCTGTAATTTCAAAATGTTATTCCTCATGTACCATAATGGGAATTGGGGGTGTGGGAAAGGGGGGGAGGTCTAATTTTTGAAATGATCTCTACTGGTTTGAGTAGGCTGCAGTGAAATACTGGATGATCCTGCCTAAGTGTCTTGGTAGTAATCGGGTTGATGATTCTGGAGATGGAAAATGGGCTAATGAATTTAGGTCCCAGTTTCTAAGAGGGTTGTAATGATTTTAGGAACTTTATAAATAACTATAAGCAGTTCCCAAATTTGAACAGTTTAGGTTCACAGTATTTTTTGTCAGCTTGGGCTTTAAAAGCTGCTCTAGCCTCAAGTAAGGCTAGTCTGACCACTGGCCAAGTGGTTTGCAAATTATTTATCCATTCCTTAAGGGAGGGAATTTCAGGTCCCTTAGTAGGTAGCTCTGGCATGGGGTTGAATTCTTGTCCTGTAGCTACCTGGAATGTGGTTAAACCAGTGTGCTGTGGACCTTGTTGAATGCGACTTCTGCAAAAGGAAGGTGGTCAGTCCGATTGTCCTGTTGGTAATCAATAAAGTATCTTAAATATTGTTCTAATACGCTATTGGTTCTCTCTGTCAAGCCATTAGTTTTTGGATGATTGGATGAGGACAACCCCTGGGTGGAGCCTAATAGGTTTAAAAACGTCCACCAAAATGTGGATGTGAATTGTACAGCCCTATCTGAGATAATCCATTGGGGAGCTCCATGGAGTTGATAAATGTGTATTAAAAACATCTTTGCTTATGCCTTGGCTGTTGGGATCTTTTGGCAGGGCATAAAATGAACCTGTTTTGAAAAAAGGTCCATTACAACCCAAATAACAGTGTTTCCTGAACTTTACAGGAACTCCACTATAAAGTCCATAGAGATCTCTATCCAGGGTGCTGAAGGTTCTGCAACCTGCATTTGTAGAAATCCAGGGGATTTCCCTTGTCTTCTTTTTGCAGCCACGCAGATAGGGCAACTAGCAACATAGCTTTCAACGTCTTTTTTGAGAGATGGCCACCAAAATTGTCTTTTGATGAGGTGCAGAGTTTTTACAAACCAAAGTGTCCCGCTATTTTTGAGTCAGGGTATTGTTTCATGAGGTCCATCCTCTGGCTGGCAGGGACATAAAGTTTGTTTTCTACCCAAGCTAGACCATCTTTGAATAAGCAAATGTTTTTGTTAGCCTAGAGCCAGTCGTCCTTAAGTAGTGCCTCCTTAAATATTGAAGTCATTGCATTGTCAGTCAATGGTTCTTTCTTCTCTTGTGCTCGGGTGATTACTTTGGTTGGGTTACTTGGATCATGGTTTTTACAATTTAAATCTTTTTGCTGTTATATTGGGATTTCCTGGAGAGGGCATCTGCCAAGAAGTTTTTTTCCCCTGGGAGATATTTGACAGTGAAATTAAAATGTTTAAAATATTATGCCCAACTTACTTGCTTCGGTGAGACTCTCTGTGGATTTTTCAGGGCTTCTAGATTTTTATGATCAGTCCAGACTTCAAAAGGGATTTTGTTCCCTTCTAGGAAGTGTCTCCATGTGAAGAGCGCCCATCATACAGCGTATGCCTCTTTGCTCAGTTTCTGTTAATTCTTGGAAGTATAAGCACATGATTACAACTGTCCATGTTCATTCTTCTGGAGGACTGCTCCTACTGCTACATCGCTAGGGTCCACTTGGATGACAAATGGTTGCTCTGGGTCTCGGTGTTTCAAGATTGGTTCTGCTGAGAATAGTTGTTTAAATTTTTCGAACACCACTTGGCATTCCATTGTCCAGTTAACGGGTTGGCTTCAATTCCCATTCCCCTTTTGTTTTCAACAAACTCGTGATGGGAGGGTGATATTTGCAAAAGCCAAAATGAACTGACAGTAAAAGTTTGCAAAACCCAGGAAGCTTTGCAATTGTTTGTGATTTGAGGTGACACCAGGGGTGAGATTCAAATTTCTTAATAAACAGTTATATGGGTGTGGCCTAATTTGTGGGTGTGACTTGGTGGTCATGTGACTGGGGTGGGTGTGGCCAGGTGGCCATGTGACTGGCAAACCAAATGTAAGTGGTTCTCACTTAATGACCAGGTCCTCACTTAATGGCCAATTGCTTAGCAAGTGTTTTTTGCAAGTTTCCAAGGCCTGGGGAGCCCTGGAGAGGACAGGGTGAGGCCCGGGCATGTGGCCATATGACTGGCAAACCAAATGTAAGTGGTCCTCGCTTAATGGCAAGTTGCTTGGCAAGTGTTCTAAATTACAGCGTGTTTCAGGTGGGCTTCCTAGCTTTAGAAGGAGAGAGGAAAGGAGGAAGGGACAGAAAGAGAGAAAGAGGGAGAGAGGAGGGGGAAACAGAAAGAGAGAGGGAAAGAGAGAGGGGAGAAAGAGAGAGAGTGTGAGAGAGAAGGAAGATATAAGAAAGAAAAGAAAGAGAAAAGCGAAAGGAAGAAAGCGGGACAGAAGGAAGGGGCAGAAAGAAAGGGAAAGAAGGAGAGAGGAGAAAGTAAATGAGATATATGGATGGACAGATAAATACATGGAAGGAGGGGACATATTTTCCATGCTGATGGTATTTAAATTACGGAAATCAATGCAGAGGCGTAGGGTGCCACCTTTCTTTTTGCAGAATAATACTGGGCTGCTATTTTCAGTCGGGTAGATTCAATGAAACCCCGTTTTAGATTTTTATTGATAAATTCTCTAAGTTCATTTAGTTCTCTGGGCACATACAGTACATTTTTGGTTTGGGAAGTTTAGCCCCCAGCAGGATTTCAATGGCATAGTCCGTGATGCGATGAGGCAGGAGTTCATCAGAAACATCTTCACTAAATACTTCGGCCAAGTCCTGGTATTCTTTGGGGATGTTAATGGGTTCAGCAGGCTGGCTGGCCATGGCTGTTTCTCTGTTCTCATTTCTTTCCTTCCCCCTCTCTGTAATGTTTGCAAATGCTATATGTTTTTGGAAATGTATGGCTCCTCTCTTCCAGTTTATTTTTGGATTCTATTTCTGAAGCCATGTTGAGTCCTAGGACTAGTGGTCCTTCCATTCCCGGGACTACAATGAACATGAGCGTCTCGCTATGGTTCCCCAGTTTTATTAGCAATGGTTCTGTGGCAAAACTGGCTGGCTTCCCCCCCCCCCCCGCAATAGTCCCATCTAATTGGCAGACAGCAATGGGTTTTTCATTCTCCTTAGGTGGATGCCCAATTTCCCTACTAGGGTGGGGTTGATTAGGCACCAGGTGCATCCCGAATCCAGTAATGCTGCTACTTCCTCCCACTTCCTTGGTGGGGGATAAACAATCTTAGGGGTAAAGTTGAGTGGTTCAATTGGTTTTGCTGACCAGCAGGTCATCTTCTGTATCGCTTTTGGATTGGCTCAGGTCTTCTTGGGCATTGAAGATTCTTCCTCTGAGTTGGGGGATCAAAACTTCATGTCTTCTCAGCTTCTAAGGGCGGTTTCTATTCTTCAGGGTATGATTTTCCAGATTTCTCCCTGATGGTGGTCTGGCTCTGGCAGGGGTTTTTGAACAGCGCTCTGCTGCATGGTGCCCCTCCTTTCCACACTTAAAACAACCAATGGTCTGGAATCATGGTGATTGGAATTTGAAAAAACTCCCACTTCCCTGGGGTGGGGATCTTCTCCAAACTCTGCCGCTGCGGTTACTGGTTACGGGCCATGTCGATCACTGCCTCCTCTGCCATCGGTACCATTCATGCAGAAGTAGAGGCCCACAGGCCAGGCAGGCAGCGTACAAGTCGTTGCTGAATCAATCTTTGAACCAGCAGACTAGAATATCTTCCAGTCAGTCGACCTTGGGCAGCCAGGTCGTGAAATTCCTTGGTGTATTCGGCTACGGGCAATGGCCTTGTTTTATGACCCTAATATGGTTGCAGGCTTTTCAATCAGTGAGGGAGTCTTTGAAGCAGTGGTGTAGGGCTGTCATGAATCGATTGAGGTTCCTCAGCTCTGGGGCATCAACGTTGTGGAGGATTACCATCCATCTGGTGGCTGTCCCTTCTAGGGCTAGGGTGATGATTCATACTTGGGCTCCTTAGGTTAGGAAGTTCCACCCATATTGCACATAGGTAAGGACTTGCACCAGCAAGTCAATAGCAAGAAGCAACATATTAATTCCCCCACCCTTTTCTGGGAACATAGTTGAGAAGAGGTTCCCAGGAAATATCTTTTGGAGCTGGAATTTTTGTGGCCCCTCTCTCTCCCAAGGAGGGTGACAAGTTTCCAGGCCATCGGGGGGGGGGGGGGCTTCAGCCCACAGTTGTAAATCATACAAGAGTTAGAATATTCAGGTTACATCAAAAAGGATTACTTGTATCCGCCCCCCTTTCTTCTTCCATTTAAGAATGGCAGATACATGGATGTAACAGTCTGTTTATTGCTTTATTGGTGGAAAACCAGGCTTCCAGGAATTCCCTTTCTCCTCTTGACTTCACCTGGGTTACAACTGTGGTTCTGGTTAAATTGAATTTGTGTCCTTTTGAGTTTTCATGGACTGATATGACAGATACAAGGTTATGTCTCTTGATAGCCAGGAACTGTATTGCAGATTTAAAAATTGTAGGAATTGTAAATTAAAAAAATATTTTAGTTGTTCTGTATTTTTAAACTATTCTTCAATCTTTTCCAGATAAATTGTTTGTTAACTATAAAATCTGATATAGTAACTCACAAATTGCTGCATCTCTTGTTTTTAAAAATAGATTTGGTACCATATCAAAGAGATGGAATTGTTACTTTTTCTCCTCCTTCACCTCACCTACTCTCTTCCCTTTCATTAATAGTAGCAGCAATGGAACTTGAACTTTTATTGTCTCATTACTGTTCTGCTTTTCACATCTCACAGGATTTTTTTTTAAAGCCAACTGGAAAAGATCAGAACACATAAAAAAAGAAAAAAAGTTGCATTTTGTCCAGAGCCATGGAAAAAAATCCCAAAATGCATGCTTTGGTACCAATGTTCAGAATACTCAGAACAGCTATTTCAAGCTTGTAACATTTGTAGTTCAGGACATTTTAGCATTAGACTATTATGTACAAACTCAGCCCACTGTTAATAAAATAGCCTTAGGTAAATAAATTATGTTGCTAATGATCAAAATATTTTCTATAAATATGTTCTTAATGTATAAATTTTCCGATTATTTTTACAGCTGCATTGGTAATATGCATTGAGATTAACCCTTGGTGACTGACAAATTGATTAAGATGTTTATTCACAGAAAATAGCTAATTTTAAAATTGAAAAAGTCATAATGAGTGTAGAATTACCTACAGAGAAAATTATCACTTTACCATACCTTCAAAAAAGCAAGAAAGTGAAAGAAAAATAGGAGTGAGGAGAAAAATGTAAGGAAGATTTACTGAATAAAATAAAAGCAATTATTTCAAAAGAACCTGGGGAATTTGTGGAAAAATGTTAAAAAATAAAGTCAGAAAAGTTAACGTTATTGAAGAAAAACTGAAACAGGCTAAAGGAAAGTAGGCAATGTGTGGGAAATTGAAAGAAAAATAGAGAAATACAAGTGAAAATACAGGAACATCAAATATAGAATACAGATATTGAATATAAAGATGAATATTAAAAGGAGAAAAGGAAACTTTAATAATTATTAGTACCATACCCAATAATAAATGGAGATCAATGCATTTTCAATCCCGTATCATTTATTTTACCATCACCAATTAAAATATATTAAGGTATTAACACACCTCTGTTTTTTTGTGCACACTGAAAGACATTCTGTGAACTGTTGTAAAACAGATGTTAAACTCTTGGATAATTGAAGGGTATAAACTATTGAAGTCAAGAAGCAAAATGAACTTGTCATAAAAACCTGAAACGAGACAAATTTCTATTATAATATGTAACTCTACAGAAATGTCAAATGATAAAATTTCTTGCTATATGCCCTGCTCTGATAATTTTATTAAGATTCTTCAAAGTATGGGTGTTCAAGTCTTTTGTCTTGCCTGAGCCACACTGAGTGAAGAATTGTTCACATGTGAGGTTTTACACCACATATAAAATATACAATGTAGTTTTATAATATAAAATCAGATAATAATGTTAAAAGTGTATGATTGTATAGTGTCACATTACTAATTATTCAGGGCCCTAAGGGATACGCCTGCTTTAAAGTGAAAAAAAGTTTGGTAAAGACTGCCAGCATACAGCTTTCAGATTCTTCAGAATGGCACCCAATATGAAATGTAAGGATGAAAAATCTGATTTTGGGGGCAATTGTGTGTACAAAAACACTAATACAGGGGTATCAAATTCATGGCCCAAGGGCCGGATCCGGTCCGTGGGGTCCTTAGATCTGGCCTGCAGGGTTGCCAGGAAACAGTGAAGGACTGGCATGCAGCCCTCCTGAGCTCCATTTTCTCTGGCAGAGCATTCGGGCCACCACAGGAACCCCTGATATGAGTGATGTCACTGATCATGCTCACCTGCCCCCCCAAAGGTCAAACACAACAATCCTGATGAAATCAAGTTTGACATCCGTGTACTAATACATTTGAAAGATATAAGAAACCACTTTAAACAGCCTAATACATATTAAATAAATATAACATATGAGTAATATAACACTATGCAAGACCCTTTATTATTTGATCTAATGCTCAAACTTACCAACTTTTGGTTCCAAAACTAAACCTCCAGAATATGCTGCCTTCTTTCGTCCTAACTTTGATTTATTCTGATCATTTTCCAAATCTTCATCTTCTTCCAACTTATGAGGCATAAGAACAGGACAAAATGTAAACTCTAATTCAAGCTAAATACATTCAAGGAAATATTTTTAAAGGGATTATTTGGCTAATAAAGGTCTATATGACAATATGGAATGGATTGATTGGATTAATCATGTATTTCCACATTAACTTATTCAGACTATTTTAAAAATTCTAGAAACCTTGGCTTCCCACAATTCCACACCAAAGACATTGATTCAGGGTTCAGGAAAGATGATACAGTAATCTATAGAGGTAACCAACATATGATGAGCTCAAACAAGTGCATACCAATGTTCAAAGACTGAGTCTGAATTAATACTTATTAAATGGTTGACCTAATTATCAAGAACTTCTGATTAGCTTTCAGCAAATGAAAACTATCTGAGAAAAAATACTTACATGCTTCTGCTTTTTGAAGAGTTGTTTATCAGGCACAATATAATCTTTTTCATAAAATGCATGAAGAAGCAAGTATTCGTTGCGCTCAGCTCGTCCACCCATCAGTGTCCTGGACTAGAAAAAAAATAAAAACAAAAAAGAGCCATGTGGGGTAATTTAAAATGTCAAAAATGGTATTACTTCATCTGTATTTCAAGTGTCTAAATTGCCATTTTGTTTCTATTCTTTTCAGTAAAACAAAGAAAGTAACAACATATTAATCTGGCTCAGTCAACAAACCTACATTAAAAATGTCCCTTAGTGTCAGAAATGCACTGTAATACCCAAACTATTCTAATTTATTTGTATCTATTCTACTACAAATTAACTACTTTTTATAAATGAGACTATACATCCAACTGAATAATATTTAATAATTGAAATGACTGAATAATTAAAAAACAAAAGGCTTACCATAACATTGCCTGCAATATTTGTAATTTGTAATGCTAGTGGAAGAACATTCAGTTCATACATAATTTGTAAAATGTACTTAGAATCAATCCATGTGTTTTCTAACATGTAAAGTAAATGATGAGAATCACTACAATAAAGGAGGGAGGACAAAGAGACAGAGACAATTTTAATAAATTCACAATTTTAATAAATAAATAGATTATTTGTGAATGTACAAAAGCCAAAATTGCTCCTTAAAATCTAATGAAAGCCCAATTTAAAAAAAATTAATATCACTTTCAACCACCTGAAGGAATACTTAATTCTCTTAATTTAATCCCTAAACAAGGAAAATGTTATTCAGAAAATGTCTGCAAAATCATCTGCACAAAAGTATTACTATTTCCCAACATAAATTTGAACATAATCAAGATGCAAACATCTTCTCCTTACTTTTTTATATACAAGTTTGTCAACAAAAGAATACAAATTTTTAGTTAACATTAAGAAAAACAAAGAAAAATAATACAGGTAGTAAATTGAAAATAAAATAAAATAGATAGGAAACAAGAAAAAAGCAAAACATAATTAAGTGATTTCCAATATAATGCACTAATATTTTATCCTCTTTCTCTAAGGTTAAAGTTTCCCTCTTTCCGTAATTAACCCTTTCTAATAATCAAATCCATAAATCACAAGTGCATTTTTTTTAGCAAAAAGTTAATAGGGATCTTCTTCTTACTTTTATGTAAGATTGTTATTAGTGCTAACAGAGATATTCCTACTGCTAAGAAACAAGAATTTTTAAAAGGGTCTTTTGAACCAATGGAAGTTATTGTCAACTTTTATGGAAATGTGTAAAGAGTTATTTTTCAGGAGGATATCTTAATTCTGAGTAATTTGCCATTCTCTTCCAGTAACTACTTCCCTCAGGACTGCACTCTCCAATATGGCTTTAAACCTGCCTCCAATGACATTAATGGGCAATCAAAAAGTTATTAACTCCAGTCAGTTGTTCTCTTTTTCTGAATTTCTAAGACATTCATATACCACAGGGAAACTGCTACAGAGATCAGAACATCTCTTAGAGTAAACTGGCAGCCGGTGGACTAGATGAATCATGTGCAGGCCATGCCCACCCCAGCTCTGCAAAGACAAAAAACATCTTCATACATCACATGATATGATCGAGTTTGACACCTGTGTCTTAGAAGGTTCCTCATATCTGTTAATGCATTGCCTTTTAAGCCAATGATTGTTTAATCCACTGCTTACAGCTGGGTGAAATATGATAATTAATATCCAGACCAGGGGAAATTAATTTTCCCAAGGGGCCATATGAGAAACTGGATTGTTCTAGAGTAGGGGTGTCAACTCGCAGCCCGCAGGACAGAAGGATCATGTGCTGGCCATGGTCATGCCCAGTTTAGCAAAAGAGAAAAAAAAAATCAAGATATGTCAAGTGACAAGACCCCTGTTGTAGAGGGAAGGTGCCGCCACCACCACCACTACCCTTTGGTTTGGACAGAGACAGTCAAAGGGCCAGATGTGGCCTGCCGGACATAAAATACCCGGGTCTGATCCAGACTCATACCTGTACATATTTCGGACCTCTTCAGCTGGAATTGCTACTCTTTCTGTTTTTAAAATCTGACTGACAAGTTCAGACAAATGGTAACTTTTACAATGAATCAACTCTTTTGCTGAAATTTCTACATCACCAACCATTCGACCGCAAGTTGCATTCTTCTCAGCAAATCCACTACGACCCTTGACAAAGAAGGAATATATATATATATATAAAGAACTTGTTCCAAGTTATATTTCATCTGAGCCAGTTGCCACAGTTTACATAAATTACAAATGATTCTCTAGGTCAGAGTTGTCAAACTCAGGACTCATGGGCCAGATGCATCACATGTTGGCTACACTCACACCCAGTTTAGTGACAGGAGAAAAGTCCCAATACATCACGGGATGCCGCCATGACGACATGAGTTTGACATCCCTGCTCTAGGTCGATAAATTATCTAAATTGTCATCTGTCACAGCACTGAAGAGAAAAACATTCGGTTTTCAAACAACTATAATTTATGTGTTTGGTTCCATAGTCCAAGAGGAAGCATTTCTATCAAATCCTACAGTTCCATATTATTTTTCATGAAATAAAATATATTTACTATAAGTAATCTTATTGAATAAATATTTCTCTGCTCCAAGAATTCAAGCATTCCAATAAGCACTGAATTATTCACAACTCAAATATTATAATCATCCTTTGCAGTCAACTGGGGCATCACAAATGAAATCATATAACTTTGCTTATTGAACATTAGGAAAAAATGCTACTGTTACTTTTAAGCTGGGGCACAGCCGTGTACAGATAGTCCTCAACCTACAGCCACAACTGATCCAAAAAATTCTGCTGCAAAGTGAGACAATTTTAAGTGAGGTTTGCTCCATTTTATGATCTTTCTTGCCCTAGTTGTTAAGTGGATCACTGCAATTGTTAAATTAATAACACAGTTACTAAGTGAATATGGCTCTCCTACTGACTTTGTCAGAAGGTTTCAAAAGGTGATCATATTACCCAGGACACTGCAACCATCATAATCATTAATCAGTTGCAAAGTGCCTGAATTATGAACACATAAGCATGGGGATGCTGCAATGGTCATAAGTGTGAAAAACGGTCATAAGTCACTTTTTCAGTGTTGTAACTTTGAATGGTCACTAAATAACTGTTGTAAGTCAAAGACTACCTGTGTAGTTTCATTTCTTCATACCAATAACTACTACTGCAGTCAACAAAATGTTGTATGTACTTGCCTTTGATACCTTATCTTTGATTTATAGCAGGTCACTTACCGACCAGTCTGTTACAACAGACACCTTTAAAGTGCTTATGACCCAGTCCTGAATTTACGTCCATTGCAGCAGCTCTACTCCCCAGTCATTCACTCTTTATGACCAACCACTCCTACAACCTATTCTCCCCACAAGGTCCCCAAAGACACTGGGTCTGCTCTGAAACTCTACCAGGTTCACACGTTGCTCCTACCCCGCAGTTTTCCCATCATCAATCACTCAGCTTTCAAAGATCTAGAGAGCTGAGGAGGTTGGGATAGGAAAGGAAGACACTCCATTGCTGGGTTACATCACACAATCCCACAAGCTTCAGTTCTTTTCTGACTGAAAAATAACACTGGTGAAGCTTTTGGTTTTACTTTCATCACTGCAAGCTAGCCTTAGCTATTCCAGCATTAATGACGAAAGAAAAGCCAGGAGTTAGAGTTAGACTTAGCTTTCTCAGCTTTAGATGGACTAGCTTTATGCTACTGCAACTAATGCTGAGAGAACTAACCACAGTCCTAGTAAGAAGAATCCTCCTGGTTTTCCTTTTATTATTAAAACTGGGGAAGCTAAGGCTAACGCTAGCAAGGTTTCCTTTCATCACTAATGCTGGGGAAGCTAAGGCTAGCCTCTAGCAATGAAAGGAAACCTGGGAGGGTTTCTTCTCCTCTCTAGGGCTAGCTTAGCTCCCCCAATTTTAGCTATGCTAGAGCTAGTATCTGGCTAATTCTGGGGGAACTTAGACTGGCATCTAGCATTGATAGATAAAAGGAAAACTGACAGCTTCACCAGTGTTACTTTTTGCTCAGAAAATGATGGCTGCTTGTGGGATTGTGGCATGTGGTGCAGCAACGGAGTGGCCTATCCTCCTCCTACCCTGACCTTCTAAGCTCTGGAGATCTTCAAAAAGCTAAATGCATGCTTGTAATGGGATTGGGAAGGACAGCCAAGTGGCTATGGGGACCCCGAATAGGTGGAAAGAGGAGTATGCAATATCTCAAGAGATGGGAGGAGGTCTTGGGAGGTCTGAGGCAGGTGGGCCTGTGCCACTCTTGGGGCATCTTATGGTCCATTTAATAACTTGTGTGTTCATTTAATGAATGCATTGGGGAGAGCAGGAATAGGAGGTCATTAAGTTAAGTTCAATTCAATTTATTTGTTAAATTTATTTGCCACTGGGGGACTAGTCTAGGTGACTTACAATAATAAAAAGGAAAAAAATTAAAGGAATGTAAACAGAACAAAAGTACAATAGAACCTGTAAAATGAATAATGAAAAATAAACACAATGAAAATACATCAATGATGTTCACTTAACAGCTCCCAACTATAAATTATAATGGCAGGTTCTATTACTGCCTCAACTGAAGAACTATCTGTATAGCAAGATACAAATTATATGCACTTTTTTAATTGAACAGGGAATAGTGGCAGATCACTTCTTTCCTCTATCACATTCCCCAGACTCACTTCAAAAGATTTAGGGAAAGTCTGATACACATTTGGAAGATAACCAAAAGTTCCAAGGAGAAATAAAGCAAGGTAGCATTAGTGGTATATCTGCTTCCATTACATTAGAAATACAAGTGGTGCTCTTTCAACAGCCAGTCACTCAGGAACCGTTCAAACTTATGATGGAAATGAACAAGTGATAGTTATTATTGGCCAACAGAATTCTGGCTGTCACAGCATACCCATGATCAAGTCATGTGATCATGACCCTTGGCACCCAGCTCATGATTAAGACATTGCAATGAGCCAAACTCCTGTGATTGCAATTTCCAACATATCCTGTCAATTTCCCACAAGCAAAGTCAATGGTGAAGCTGGCAGGAAGTTTTATGTTGGACTTACGTGAAGTCCATGGTTAACAAGGCAATCAAGACTGCCAGCATTGCTGTTGCTAACTGGCATGATCATGACATCATCCTTGTGACTTTACTTAGTAACAATGATGAAATACAGCAGCTAAAATAACTCATTTTTAATCATGTAAAGCAGTTTAGATGTAAGTAGCATTTTACCCCAAGTTTTGGCATGTTTGATCTCCTCAGTCGACCTATCTTGGACCAATGAGGAACTTTGCAGAAATTAATTCTCTGGAGGAGAAGCTCTAGGTCAAAACCATAAATATTATGACCCTGAAAAAGAATGAATGAATGAATAATTCTGCCTAGAATAACAACTGCCCAGAATAATTTGCTCTACATATTTAGTACAAAAATATACAGATATTAAGTGTCTGTACTATTTGAAGGAGTGCTTCAAAAAGAACAGAATTGGTGTCTATGTAGCATAGGTGTATCATTCTCTCTAAAATCAATTCTTCCTTACCAAAAACACTTAATATTCAGCAATAAAAATAATAGTGGAATTTTACTAACAAAACAAGGGAAGGATACATTGACTTTTGGAATTTTTTTCAATAGTTTCATTCAGGGTCAAGGAGAAAGAAGGTGATGGCACTCTTAGAATGGAAGACTTGACAACATTACAAACTATTACCTAACTAGTTCTTCCATAGTGATCCATGCAGTCCCTGGTTCTATTTTCAATCTCTCTCTCTCTCTCTCTCTCTCTCTCTCTCTCTCTCTCTCTCTCCCNCTCTCTCTCTCTCTCTCTCTCTCTCTCTCTCTTCTCTCTCTCTCTCTCTCCCTCCCTCCCTCCCTCCCTCCCTCTCTCCTCTAATTCCCTCTATCACTCATCCTTCTGGATAATGCAGCAAGGAGTAAGCTCATCCAAAGTGGAGCTTCTTACCTGCTTGATTGTTGAGTGATACAGGATAAAAACTGGATCATTTAAAAAGTAGCTATCTCATCTATATATTCATTCACACGGACTTAGCCAAAGATTAGCAGGGTAATAGACATAAGTCAATCAGTCTAAATCCCCATATTTCTAGTGAGATGGGAAGACAGTGCTGGTGATTGTTCCTTCTCTACAGTGCAATCTCCTTTCATTCACCAGCTATAATATTTTCTCTAAAA
Organism: Laticauda laticaudata; assembly: GCA_004320025.1. Classification (NCBI taxonomy): domain Eukaryota; kingdom Metazoa; phylum Chordata; class Lepidosauria; order Squamata; family Elapidae; genus Laticauda; species Laticauda laticaudata. The sequence continues at coordinate 33,226 of BHFT01061778.1, forward strand.
TATTTCTCCATATTTTGAAAAATCCAGCCACTGAAAATTGGGAAAAGATCATTACAGAAATCGTTACTTACCACAATAACATCTGGATCAATTTTATGAATCTTTGCCAGAAGAAAACCCAATAGTGTTCTTTCTGTTGTGGCAATTTCTATTTTACCATTCTAAAAAAAATTAACAAAAACTATTACTACTCCAGAAATTAAAATGATTTTTAAAAATGTATTTACTGTCACCCCATACTAACCTTCTAGATAGAAGTAGTATAAGTAAAGCATAAATAACTAAATCCAGGAATCCATACTAGATTGAATACTTAATATTCAATGCAAAGTCCTAACTCTCATTCATTCATTCATTTATTTATTTATGAAAGATATATACTTTTGTTTCTGGTTATTTAAATAATATATAATACAAAATGCAGGTAAAACAATGACATAACCAAAATAAAGATAAATGTCAAACTTCAAATAATAAACAAACAAACAATTAAAATGAACAAAAATGGCAAGATGCACTTTTACCAACACGCTAAATACCGGAAGAGTGGGGAACAAATATCAGGAGATTCTAGCCTAGTTTTAATTATAGAAGTTCACAAGGTTATTTTTATCCAGACCTTCTCAGTCATCTGAACCTACTTCACAGGGTTGTTGTGGGAAGAAACAGAATTATCAAATGCTATGTATATCACTAAGTGCCCAAATGAAAGTAGGATATTAAAAACAAACAAATAAAAAAGTTCCATAGATTAAACATAAAGTGTTTCCTGGTCAGTATAGATAATTTAAATCAGCGATCCCCAACCTGTGGGCCATGGCCCACTACTGGGCCATGGTCACTGGGTGACATGAGTGACTGGCCAGTGCACGTGCGTGTGTGCATGTGGACATGCTCCATTTGCACTAGCATTGCTGCGAGTGCCACGCAGGCACTACCATTGCAGCATTGCTGTGAGGTTCTGGTACAAATTCTGGCCTCTTGACAGCAACCCGATATAGAGAACACTGCAGTAATTAGGATGGGATATAACCAAGGCATGTCAATACCATTGACCAGTTCAGGAATAGCTCTTCTTGTCCCATTCCCTGTAATTGTGTAATAGCCTTGTGCTCAAGGAAGCATTAAACAAATTATTTACTTCAGAAATTTATATGCCACCATCTTAAGCAAATAACTCTGGATGGCTTATATACGAAAGCAATAAAGATGGCAGAAATAAAAAATTGAATAAACTTAATAAGAACACAAAATATGAAAGCCAATGCATTCTCAATCACACATTCACCATTTGGCTCCAAGAACAACCTGGCCTAATGCCTGTGTGAAAAACCAGGTATTTTCAGTCTTCTGGAAGACCAACAAGGTTGCCACCTTCTGACTCTCTGATGGGAAACTGCTCTATAGGGCAGGACATGCAGTGGAGAACGTACATCTGAGCCCAACAAGATGGCATTATTTCAGTGATGGGACTGATTTCTTTTAAGCAAGAGGCCAATCCTAGACTAGAAGTTTTAAACAGGCAAAAAAGGCAAACGTAGGGTAAACAAGTAGCAATCTCGTTTCTCTGTAAATTCTGTGCACATCTCCAAGATCAATAAGTTAGAAGGAAAATATATGAAATTGATAGCTATTGAGGTTGCATCCTCAGAGAAAGTCATACATAGAAGTCAAAGTCATAAAGAAAGGTCTGAAATAAGCCTAAAAAGGGCCCATTCTGTATTCAGTCTACCATGTTTCTCAGAAAATAAGGCCGGGCCTCATTTTTTTTTGACCCCTGAAAAAATGGCTGTGCCGTCTTTTCGGGGGTGACTTAATTTTCTCCTCCACCAAGAGCGGCCCAGACGCATGTACCTTGCCACGAGGCCACTTCAATCGGCCGAAGAAAGCTCCCCGAAGGCAGAGTCCCCAGCTGCTTCAGGGCGTGGCGTGGCGTGGCATGGCTGCCTGTGTCATCTCGCCTTTAGGCAGTCTCTTTCGGGCGATGGAAGCTCCCCAAATACAGTCGCCAGCCACTTCGATCGGCCGATAGAAGCAGCCTCGGAGCGAGCGCACACAACACACTCCCTTCCCACGAGGCCGCTTCTATGGGCAGACGAAAGCTCCCTTGAAGGCAGAGTCCCCAGCCACTTCAGGGCGTGGCTACCCGTGTCCCCTCGCCTTTAGGCAGTCTCTTTCGGGCGAAGAAAGCTCCCCAAATGCAGTCACCAGCCACTTTGATCAGCCGTAGAAGTGGACTTGGGGCAAGCGCACACACACACACTCCCTTCCCGTGTGGCCGCTTCTATGGGCAGACGAAAGCTCCCTTGAAGGCAGAGTCCCCAGCCGCTTCAGGGCGTGGCTATCCGTGCCCCTTGCCTTTAGGCAGTCTCTTTCAGGCGATGGAAGCTCCCCAAATGCAGTCACCAGCCACTTTGATCGGCCGGTAGAAGCGGACTCAGGGCGAGCGCACACACACACACTCCCTTCCCGCGAGGCCGCTTCTATGGGCAGACAAAAGCTCCCTTGAAGGCAGAGTCCCCAGCCACATCGGGGCGAGGTATGGCTGCCCATGTACCCTCGCCTTTAGGCAGTCTCTTTTGGGCGATGGAAACTCCCCAAATGCAGTCACCAGCCACTTCGATTGGCCGGTAGAAGCGGCCCCGCGGCGAGAGGAGTGTGTGTGTGTGTGCACTCGCCCCGAGGCCACTTCTACCGGGCAATCGAAGTGGCTGGTGACTGCACTTGGGGAGCATCCATTGTCTGAAAGAGACTGCCTAAAGGCGAGGGGACACGGGTAGCCACACCACGCCCTGAATCGGCTGGGGACTCTGCCTTCAAGGGAGCCTCTATCGGCTATCAGGATATTCAAGCCTAGGCTACCTGCAGGGCACTCCTAAAGGCAAGTTTTCTCCCCACCCCCCCTTCCCTCCCCCCCATTTCTCTTCATCTCGTGTAGTTCTAACGAATGATGTGAGAAATGGCGGGGAAAAGCATGGTTTAAATAGGCCTAAATCTTGGGGGCGGGGCTTAATTTCCCCTCATACCTAGAAATCATGCTGGGCCTTCCTATTGGTAAAGGCCGTATTGTTGGAGAAACACGGTAATTATCAAGAAAAGTCCTCCATGTGCAACTGGAGCCCAACTCTCTGCCCATCTGCTTCATTGCTCTCAGTGCTATTGTAAAACAAGTAATCATTTCAACATTATCGAAAAAAAAAAGAATATTAGGATCTTCCAATATTAGATGCATGGTTGGAATGGGAGATGTTCAAGCTGGCTTTAGAGAAAGCCAAACATATAACATTATTGCTGATGATATGGAAAAATTGGAAAAAAACAACAAGGAATGCCAAAAACAATATCTAACTTCATTGATTAAAGAAACACTTTCAACTGAATTGATTATTTCAAGTTGTGGAATGTGCTTAGGAAAATGGAAGTTCCAGAATCTGTGGTAAAACCTACACTTTCATTTTCAAATTTTTTTTAAATCCACTCATGGAAAAAGAAACTGATACTATTGTGATTTGCAGAACATGTTCCATGTATACACTTATGCCTATAGAATAACCAAACCATATATGTACCAAATGTAAACTAATCAAGCTACTCAAAGAAAAAGGGTCTAGAGGAAATTCTGAAACTCAACCTACAAAATGAGAAACCCCAAACCCTGCAAGAAGAATATGTCCAAATTGAACATAATAATGATTAAACAACTTCTAAAAGAATTGTTCCCTTAGAGCAGGGGTGTCAAACTTGATTTCATTGAGGGCCACATCAGGATTGTGTTTGACCTCAGGGGGCCGGGGTTGGAGTGGCCAGCTTGACGTCACTCGTGTCGGGAGCACCTGTAGTAGCCAAGTGCTCTGCCAGAGAAAATTGGCTTCCGAGCTGTTTTCGGTTGCAATGGCCTCCTGCAACCCTCTGCCAGTGAAAACAGAGCTTGGGAGGACTGTGGGCAGTCCTCCCAACCTCCATTTTTACTGGCAGAGGCACTGTGGGCCAGTCCTTTGCTGTTTCCAGGGTGGCCCCACGAGCCAGATCTAAGCACTCCGCAGGCCAAATCTGAACCCTGGGCCTTGAGTTTGACACCCCTGCCTTATAGGAAGAAAAAGACAGATGGAAACATGTCACTCATAGAAAAAAACACAAACCGAGTACAAAACTCCTGTCTAATCCAACCCACTCTGATGCAGCCCCATTGGTGTTAAGCAATTGATTTCATGGACTCTCCCTGGAAGAAAAAATGGAGACACATAGAAAAGAAGTATCATTGCGGCTTCCAGTTTTAAGCCTCTTCAGTGACAGACAGAAATCCATGATCGTGCATGGCTTCGATCTGTGCACGGTTTCGATCTGGGCTCGCCGCTGGAGCGCCCCGAGCCAGCTGGTTTCAGGGCTAAGCCACCCCGTAGAGGTGGTGAAGAGGGGGGAGATTGCCAACGGGGTTGAGGAGAGCCGCATCTCTCCTCCTCAGCTGGCCATTACTCCCTTTCCTGAAGGCGGTTGCAGCGACTGGTCAGAAGGTCACCTCAAAGAAGCAACTCCGACCGGAAGAAATGTGCAGGAGGAGATAAGAAGTGAAAGTTTGTTAAGGAATCATAAGTCACACCTAACAGCGTAATTGGGTTAAGAAATATATAAACCAGATAAATATTTTAATACTGTCGTCTTTATCGGGATGCAAGAGCATGCAATTGGGTGTGGTTTCTGCAACGGCCATAAAGATGGAGCCAGAAAGGCTGGTTGTCTTAGTCTGAGTCTCAGAAGCTGAGAGTGTGAGTGTATATCTTGTTTCCTTCTTGTTGGAAAGTAGTTGCTGTTGCTCCATTTCTTCTAATTGACTGATATTTACTGGATTTAATGTATACTGAAATACTGAACTGTTTTTTGACCACCTGGAATTGATATTTGGATTACTTCCCTGGATTGCACAGACCTGAACTGATTTACTGTGAAGACTTTGGACTGTGTTTGGACTTTGGCTAAACCTTTATGAGTAACAAAACCTACATTTACTCTACAGTGGTTTCCATGTGCCTCGTGGTGTATTATTCGCAATACTACTCTCTATACGTCTCCAGCGGGGGAGGGGGGGGGACGTGGGAGGGGGATAGGGGGGGGTGTACTGCGCTCAATTCTCCCTAAAGGGAAGTTACTCCAACACTGTTATGGCGCCCAGGCATACCAGGCTGCAGATAACTGAGAGTTAGTGTGAATACACACGTTACTGTAGTCCAGACAGCTGTTTACTGTTTAATTGTGGGTTACTATCCTGGTAAAACATGCGCACAAGTCAAACTTCAGACATGTTATACGATAATCACTGGTTGGATGGAACCAACTATGGTTCCTTGTTCTAGTGAAGTGCGAGTCTACTTCGTGCGTAAAGAAGGTTTTTAATGGAATGTAGTTCAAAGTCCACCGTGATGTAAATGCTTGGGGATCCAGATAATGAAGGATGAAATGCCAAGAAGGTTGCTGACTTTAAACCAGAACAACAAACGAGCTGCTTTTGTAAGCAACTGGACTAAATCACTGAGTGACCATCAGCTGGTGCATAATTCGTGAGAAGAGTCTGCTGCTTGGTGTTAGGAGAGTTTAAAGAGGATTTAATATATTTGTGACAGGTGTAGGTGCAAGCACATACATCTTAGCACGTATACTGTTCAGAGCACGTCTTCTGAGTAGAGATAATGTTAGCAGCTCATTTAAACCTTCATGAAAGAACCTTTCAAGAGCTAACATGAAAAAGAACTAATATTTTCGGAGCTGCATCAAGTTTAGCATCATTCAGTCCTCTTGGATGAAAGTTATGATGATTACGTATCTTCATGGAAGTCCTGAACCAGAAGATAAAACATGACATGACTGACATAAATGGACGATTGTTAGAAGCAAGCAAAGAAGACGGCTTAGATAGAGACCAACTGAGAAAAGGAATTAACCACAAGAAGATAATTTATCTTCAACTTGTCTATAATGTTAAGGAAATGTTTTTCTTGTGGGGCTAGGGGACATATAGCTAAATTCTGTAAGAAAGGAAAACAACAGAATACTAGTAATCACACCGCCAGAGAGGCCAAGAAAATGTTAGTTTAGCAAATGTCTAGCATTACAACTGTAAACAATGAATTTGTGGGTTGTTGATCGGTGGAGTATCACAATGATTACTAAAAGATCACGAACAGGTTGTAAAGATGTCCATGAGTAAAGCATGATCATTGGCAAACTGGATGGAGATGAAAGCATCAGGTGAGGTACTGCATATTGTTCTGTATAAATGAACATTTAACTATGTTATATGTACGCTAAACCGAAATTTAATTCTATGATCAATAAAGGGCTTTAGCTTAATCTTGGGTTATTTAGTACGGCTTTGAGGGAGATAACTGTACTATAAAGAGGGTAAAAGTGTTACCGCTACAACTTTAAGAATGATTTATATGTTTAATACATGAATTAATCAGCTGAAGTATGGTCTAACGTCAGGTTATAAGCATGTTATATGTTCCTTACCATGATTAATTGTATACATTTTACTACATAGTCTGTTCTATGTATTAGTAGCTGGCAATATTAAATTTCGAAAATGCTCAAACAAACTGTTGGAATTGGCAGAGGGAGTAAAATTGAAACCTGTAGCAAGCCATTTAAAACTGTAAATGCTGTATCAAGAAAAGAAATAAGGTTAATCCAGCAAACAGACAAATGGGTTTAAGACCAAAGAAATCTTTCGAGGGTTGGTTTTGCTGACTAATTGGTCCTAAAGAAATCAAAGTTTCGGAAGGTGCCTTTAATTTTAAGTATTATGGAACCATTACTCAAGATACGGTTTCTCTGCTAATCATCTTATGGAAGAACAAAGAACAGGAAACATTCAACATTTCTTTAATTGGCTAAGGTTTGCTGAGAGAAAAATGAAAAGTAAAGTAATTACATTAGTCACTGATAAGGGACTGAATTTGTTAAAAAAAATTCCAAAACTATGGCTTGAAAATTGGCTGTGTTGAGGCATAAACGTTCTGCACCTTACAACCGCAACCATAGCTCGTTTACAGAACGAAAGAGGGCAAACCTTTAAAAGCGCCATGCTCACAACTATGCTATCTGATTCAAGGTTACCCTGAAACACTGTGGGGTGAGGCCATAATATGTAGCAACGCATGTTTTGAACAATGTAAGTATACAACAACTTGGAGAATTGCCATTCACGTTGCGTTGGCATGGCAGAAAACCAAATTTAAGTTATGCTACACACATTTGGAAGCTCCATGGGTGCTTATTCTCTCACAAAGTAAGAACTGAACAAGGCAATATAGAGGCTAAGAAGTTATTTTTTGTGGGTTAAGGAGGCAGATAGATCAATTTAGATTCTGGGATTCAAGGACAGCTCTGTTTTATTGTAGTGCTAGTGCAAAATTTCTTGAAGCACATTGGGTGGGATAAACTGGAGAACAGGAATCCAGGAATGATGTTATTATTACACCCAATAATGCCCTAAGGATAAAATCAGTACAAACCCCAAATAGCCATTAAAAGAGGAAGAAGCAGAGGAGAGTGGTAGGCAAGCACAGGAAGATAATGGGAAGAAAACAGGAGGCAGGTGGCACAGAAAGTCCACCAGCAAGCCCTGTATTACCAAGAACGTTCATCCCGAGAGTAAACCCCTGATAGATATGCATGGCAGTGTGGTATGCGCATAGTGAAATACAGTTCCAAGTAATTATAAATGAATTAAAAACTGTATCGCTGCTAAGGATCAACTGCTTGGCAATAAGCAATTGGATAAGTGAATATGGTATCATTAAAAAGATTGGAGGGTATCGAAAATGTTAAACATGCCAATAGGATGTAAAATGAGATATATAAACTGAAGACAGATGTATGATGGGACTGTGACCTAAAGCCAGGTAAATAACACAAGGGTTCCAATCAGACCAAGCAAATGCACTATGATGAGGTGTTACGTTAAGGGCAGCATTAGGTGTGGGCAGCTAAGGCAGAAATATTTGTAATCACTTGGATGTAGAGACAGCTTATCTGCACGCACCAGTTGCAACCACACTAATACATTTGAAAGAAACCTTTAGGTCTCAAAAATGAGGAATACCTGGATGATGTGCTGGAAATTGAAAAAGATTTCTTTAATTGAGTTTCGAAAGATTAGATATGAGTGGAACCAATGTAGAGTTAGAAGAATGTAAACTTAGATAGGCTTTTGTAGGCTGGCATGGGCTGATCACATTTGTTTAAAAAGAGAAAGTGATGGCAATATGTGTCATTATGTGTGTTGGTTTACTGATGACATAAGCACTAATCACCAAAAAAGGAAGCTACAGAGATAATCTCAACTGTTGGAAAAGAATTTAAGATAAAACAAGTTAGGAGAATCAAAAACATTATCTTGGTTTAAGAGATAGGATTAGAACTAGGGGAGGATCACAGATCCTCACAAGCAGATAAAGATTTTAGCAACCAATTGCTAAAAAGTTTAAATGGGAACTTGGTAAGCCCTAGCTAAGAACCAAGGAGCCAGGAGTTTAGCGCATAGTGATGTTCAAGAGTTCTGTTTTTGATAAGAAATATTTATCAGTCCTTGACTGGTAGTTTATCGTTATTTCATAAAATTGGTTCAAGGCTAGAATAATTGCATAAATGTGTTAATCATTGCAAAGATTTGAATGCTGAGACAACTGAAAGGAACTGGCAAGCTGCTAAAGTGTGTTACATATCTGAAACAGACAATGCATTATGCATTGTAATTTGGAAGCCAAAAGATGAGCTGAATTTGACTGCAATGCTGATGCAAGTTTTGCTACAGACATAAATACACGAGAAATCTACATCAGTCTGCTGTATTATTGGGGGAAGCATTGATTGGATGGGAGAATCTACAGACAGAACCATCTAGTTTGTCACAAATGGAGGCTGAATTCTCATGTTTGTCCCTTTACTATGCACAGATTTTAGTTTTGTATAAGCAATTATTAATTGAATGGCGAAATTAATGTAATCCTTTTGTTGTTTACAAAGATAAGCCAATCAGGAATATCAGATGGACTTCAAATATTGCTGTTAAAAAGCAAGAACAAAAACAAGCATTTTTAAGATATTTAAAATGTGAGACACAGTGTGTGCAAAGTAAAATGATTAAGCTAGAGATAATCTGGGGTTTATGTCAGAAAACAAATATAAGCAGATCATTTAACAAAGGCCCAAGGCTTCTATAAAGCATAAGGCAAGCTGTGAAGATATGGACTTAGAATGTAGGTTTGTAATATATTATCTTACACCAAAAGGGGAAAATGTTAGGAATGATAAGTCACTAACTAACAGGTATTTTGGTAAGATAATTTAGTAAATCCAGGATAAATATTTTAATCTGTCTCTTTAAGGGAATGCAAAGAGCATGCAATGGGTGTGGTTTCTCAAACGGCCATAAGATGGAGCCAGAAACGCTGTTTGTCTTATAAGTCCGAGTCTCAGAAGAGAGTGTGAGTGTATCTTTGTTTCCTTCTGTGTTGGAAAGTATTGCTGTTGCTTACCATTTCTTCTAGATTGGACTGATATTTACTGGATTTAATGTAAGTCCTGATACCTGAACTTTTTTGTGACACTGGAATTTGAATATTTGGAGTTATCCCTGGATTTGCAAGACTGAACTGATTAATTGTGATGACCTTTGGGACCTGTGATTTGGACTTGTGCTTAAAAACTCTTCTGGGAAGTAAAAACTACTAATTTACTCTGGACAGGTGTATCTGTGGTGCCATTTTTCCATACACACTACTCTCTATACGTCTCCCTGTAATGTACTCCATTCTCCTAATGGGGAATTACGCTTGCAAAAAAGGTTTCCTGGCTGAAACGGCAGGTTTAAATCCTTGCAAAAGCAACAACTAAGGATACCCTGGGAGGATC
>BHFT01061779.1:0-16071 GCA_004320025.1 Laticauda laticaudata
CTGCTGAAATGTTGCTCCAACTTTAAAAGCACTACAATGACATGGGATAATACCCGAAGGAAGCTGAACAGCACATATATATGTGTGTATATATATATTATTAAAATAACATTCTCATTCATCCACCCTCACAGGATCCTGATATTTTAATGAATAAAAAGTATACATTTTGGAGTATCAGGAAACACATACACACTTATGACATGCAAATGCATGATAAAATACTTTGTCAAAGATTATTGGACTCTAATCTTGATTAAAATCCTAGTTCAGATAAAGATTCATTGTATGGGTCTGAGTAAATCTCATTTCACATCAGCAAGGTGATGTGAAAATAATAGCAACCTGTCATGGTTGTCATGGCAATAAATTGAAACAGAAACTATATCAATTTGGCAAGTTCACCTATAAAGAATAATAGTTTGAGGTTTTTTTAGTTATGTATACACATTCATATATGCTAAGAAAGAGTTTTAAATACTTTGGGCTTTATACAATCAATTAAGGGATTCTGGTTAGCTTTATTGTAATCTTCATATATTACTGATGATCACTGAACACATGAAAGCATCTTGATTATCTGTGGAACTTGATAATCTAGTGATTCTACCTTAATGAATCTGATGGTTTTTCAAAATATTTTAGCCTACGACCTTCATAATTCCCATAAAATGCAACAGACATTGGGAATTGTGGAAATAATTGTCCAATGCAGTCAAGTATATAGCCAATCTTGGTTGATCTCAAAAATTTAAGCAGGGTCATTTTTCATTAATCCTTAGCTTGGAGGCCCCCAGAATCCCAGGATAAAGGTAGATCAAGAAGTTCTCCAGATTTGCCAACTTTAAGACTTGTGGACTTCATCTCCAGCCAGTAGCTGGCTAGAGAATTCTGGGAGTTGAAGTCCACAAGTCTTAAAGTTGGCAAGTTTGGAGACCCTTGTTATAAGGCATCCTGGAGTAAGGCAGTACAAATCATTCCTATTTCCCCCCCCAGTAAAACTACATGGCCATGTCAATGAAGTCTCTAGGAGTTGAGAATGCTTCAGATATTTTTCTTTTTCTGTCCAAGACAGTTGGAAATTAAAGAGGAGAAAAACATTAATATAACACACAAGGATGAAAATTTTTTTGACATGCCAAGCTGTCTTATTCAAGGAACAACAGGCAGCCCAAGTAAAAATTAGTAGTAGACATTCCCAATAGAGAAGTTTCTTGCTGTTTTTAATTCTTTTCACCATACAAATTAGCACATCCATGAGGTACCGTGTTTTAATTTTGTTTGTGTATGTACTCTTTCTGTGAGTTTTATTTATAAAAGTAATATCCTGAATTTTCATTGTTTTGTGCTTTTTGGAAAGCTTAAGAAAGTTGCCAAATGCAAATGAGCGGCTATGATGCTTTTCAAATTGCAAAAAATGATTTTGCTTTGAAAGTTATATTGTTTTTATGTGGGCAATATTTTCATTATGTGTAAACTATTCAGAAATATCAAGAATATTTTATAAATTGATTATGCAGCAATTGTTAGCTGAGAAAGTGTAATACTTTAAAATAAGTTTTGCTTTTTTTTAGTTTTGATATTTTTCTTTTAGATAAAATTGAAGAAGCCCAGAAAGAATTAAATGAAACAGAAGATTCTAAAAAAGGTAAAAATCATATTCCTTCTTATTCTTACTTATCAGCCTCGTAATATAAAGACTGTGTAATTCTGATATGAAAAAAAAGTTTAGTCTGATTTGGAATAATTTTATAAAGAAAAAAACATAAAATAAAATCTTACAATAAAGCAATAAAAAGCTTGAATTGTACTAGTATGAAGAACATTTTTCTCCAAAGGAAAGATTAATGTTCCATGATATCCCAGAAAGTAATTATCACAATTATGTTATCATTCACTGCACATGCTCCGAGGCTATTACTTTATTTTCTTCACGACTTCACAAATATGTATTTACAATACATATATAACGTGTATATTATGAATTCATTAAAATACAGCTTTACATCCTGTAAGATAGTACTCGTCGTGCTTGAAGAGTTATCAGTTATTTTGGGGGAAAGAAATTGGGGACACTAGTGACAGATTTCAGAACAGACCAGAAGAATCAGTCTATCCTGATCTATTTGTTCTAGGTCTGAAAGGACCTTAAAGCCTGCATCTTAGCATCTCTGTTCTGTACAGTATAAAACACTCTATTCTGATTCAATGTGACTAGAAAATTCATTTCTGACACAGAATTTCAAAGAACAGTAGCATTTGTAATTGCATGTTTTTAAAAAACCTTTCAAGTGCTGAAATAATGTATAAATGCCAGAACTGTTGGAGCAGGGATTGTTTTGACAATAAAGAAGGAAGCACACTGTGTGTGTTGATTTAGTTCTTCAACTTTTAATGCTGTTCTGTCTTTATTATGTAGGAAACATTGAATGCTTTTTTTGCCAAATACAGAATTTTCATAAAGACACTGACTATATTTTCAAATAGTTGTAGCATGTTTTGAGATGCTTTTCATGGTTGCGAAATACTCAGTTTGAACAGAAAAACCAACAACTTGCTCAAAACTAGCAAATCAGTTGGAAGTTGGTAAAATAAAAAAAATATGTTATTGAAACCATGATGCATTGCTGAAAATACCCTAGAATCAGGGATTCTTGTTGATTATAGCCAAGTATTAATCTGGTTTGTTGTAGTACACAAGAGCAATCTGTAGAGGTCACAATTCTTTCATCCCCCAAACAGAATAATTAATACAACAGTTCCTTGGATGAAGATATTACAGAACAGATGTTATTCTTTTTTTCTATCCTTGCAAACTAGAAGAACTAATTAACTACAGCTACAGATAATTCATATAAGTAATTATGTACAGTTACAGATAATTTGTGTTGTATAAGACCTTGAGGGTCCTTTGGCTGCAAGGAGATCAAATCACAGATTAAATCCTCAAGGAAATTAGAATAGAATAGGAATAGAATGGAATGGAATAGAATATTTGGAAGGAACCTTGGAAGTATTCTCGTCCAGCTCCCTGCTTAGGCAGGAAACCCTACACCACTTCAGACACATGATTATCCAATCTCTTCTTAAAAACTTCCAGTGTTGGAGCATTTACAACTTCTGGAGGCAAGTTGTCCCACTGATTAATTGTTCTAACTGTCAGGAAATTTCTCCTTAGTTCTAGGTTGCTTCTCTCCTTGATGAGTTTCCACCCATTGCTTCTTGTCCTGCCCTCGGGTGCCTTGGAGAACAGCTTGACTCCCTCTTCTTTGTGGCAGCCCCTGAGATGTTGGAACACTCCTATCATGTCACCCCTAGTCCTTCTTTTTATCAGACTAGACATACCCAATTCCAGCAACTGTTCTTTATATGTTTTAGCCTCCAGTCTAAACCCTGATTGTCCTTTGGAAGGACAGATACGGAAGCTGAAGCTGAAATATTTTGGCCACCAAATGAGGAGAAAGGACTCATTAGAAAAGACCCTGATTCTGGGAAAGATTGAAGGCAAAAGGAGAAGGGGAGAGCAGAAGATTATCAACACAGTGGGCTGAGTTTTTAGGCAGACTCAGGGAGACAGTGGAGGTCAGAGGGATCTGGCATGTTATGGGCCATGGGGTTGCAAAGTGTCGGACACAACTTAGTGACTGAACAACAACAACAACAGATAATTTAGGCATTATCTGAATTTGGCTGCCATTCAGTCAGTCATTTTGTGTCCTTTGCTTGACTTTCTGGATTGTGGACTCAGAGTGGCCTAGGGCTACTTTATTGGTTACATTGTAAAGATGTAACCAAGAGCCGTGGTGGCATAGTGGTTCAAATGCAGTAATGGAGGTTTCCTCTGCTGACTGCCGGCTGACTGCAATTTGGCAGTTCGAATCTCACCAGACTCAAAGTCAACTCAGCTTTCCATCATTCTGAGGTTGGTAAAATGAGGACCCAGATTGTTGGGGGGGGGGGACTTTGTAAACTGCTTCGAGAGGGCTGTAAAGCACCGTGAAGCAGTATATAAGTCTTAAGTGCTATTGCTATTGCTATAAAAGCAACCCAAGGAACCAAGAAAGAAGGACTGGACTAACTATATCTGGTGAGACTGACTGTAGAAAGGGGGCCTATGGGAGGCTAGAATTTTTTCCTCTGCTTCTAAGAGAGATGGGAGGGCATATCTAGCCAATCCCAATGGTTGAAGGATATAATTGATTCTACTTCTGGTTGCCCAGGTGAGTGTCATGGCTGAAGAATGGTGTGCATGGAAGAATTGGATATGGAGTAGGATTTAAGCAGATGCCCCAAGTAGCAGGGGATGTGTGCTAGGTAGAAGTACTCAAGTACTTGGGTAAGTTTGTCATCCATTTGGTGTTGCATGTGTGAGGGTAGTAATTATGGATTTTTTGATTGGGGCTAGGAGGGCAAGGGTCTGTGGGATTGGACACAGTGTAGGAGGATTGGGTAGATGTGGTTTGGGTGACTGAATGTGCAGCAGGAAGAAGGCAAAGGCATTATGGGGAGAGATGACAAGTGTCAGGCGGTGCTCCATTCAAAATCCAAGAAAGAAATACTTAGACTCTTTAATTTAGAGAAAAGTTATCTTTCACTGAAAGTGAAGTGGTAGCAACCAGAGAATTCTGAATCTGAGGAATTAGGCGCGTAAATCACATATACAAAGTGATGGAAGTGTTCCCACCCCCAATAATTCAGATGAAACTTCCAATTAGAAATTGTGAATATGATCATATGGGCATCTTCAGGTGATGATGAGGCCTCTGTCTGTTGACCTTGGNCCCCCCCCCCCCCGTTTCTAATGACAGCCAAAAGATGCAAAGCAATAGTAGATCTTGAAGGCTGACAGCAAGAGACGAGTGGGCAGGAATGGCAGCTTCAGTGTTTATTACCAATGAAACATTTTAATGCACTTAGTTCTGAGATTAGATCTTCACTGCTCCTGCCCTCCATCTGTTAACTATTTTAATGTATAATCAGCTATAATAAGACTCATTGATGACTTAGTTGAGAGGTCTGACCTAGTTTGCATTACTGAGTGTGTTTGTGCCGTGTGTGCAGCACCATGTGTGTGTGTGTGTGTTTGTGCGCATGTGCGTGCTCTTAGAAATGTGCATTCTGGCTTTTGAGTGTGCCATCAGCCTTGATCCTGGGACAGGGAAGGTAAAGTGGCAATTGTTATCTGACTCTTATGGGCCTAGAATCAGGCAACTTGGCAGTTCAATACAGTCATGGGATTTGATCCAAAATATTAGGGACATAATAATAAAACAGAAGACATAGCTGGAAGGTAACCTATACTAGTTCTGGTATTTGTTGTGGGCATTGATGAGTATCTGGTTTTGAGAATATTGCCATCAGTCCCTTGTCATGGACAAATGATCTCCTGGAGACTTATGGGCTTATTTGTGTACTCTTATTGCAACTGCAAGAATTGTCTTGAAACCACGCTTCCTGCAACCTGGTCTCTCTTTGGTAAGAATCAGGTGGAGGAACTTCTTCAGGACTGTTGTGAAGACTATTCTAAACATCTGTTGTATAAAAGCCATTCATCTGCTTGGGCAAGTTGTACGGAATTGAACTGAGGTGCAATTTCAGTTATCTGGAAAGAATTCCAACCTGTCAGTCCTGTGGAAGTGGAGAAGGTCATGGAGCCATGAGTTTGGATATCTGTATCCCTTCTGGCTGGTTAAGATCTCCTGGGAGGTAACTTGTTGAATGCCTCTGATGAATGCTTCTTTGCCAAAGAGGGACTAGGTTGCAGGAAGCAAAGAAACATTCACTAGGGTTGCATTCAACAAGTAACCTCCCAGGAGGTCTTAACCAGCCAGAAGGGATACAGATAAGCCTTTCCTTTTGGGGGAAGATTGTTGAGAGGGTCCTTAGTTCCCAGCTTCAAGGGGTCTTGGATGAAATGGATCATCTGGACCTTTTTTAATCTAGCTTCAGGCTAGGCTTAAGCATCAAAACAGCACGTTCATGCTTGTGGGTGACTTGGGGAGGGCATGGGATGGGAGTGGTGCATCTGTCCTTCTCCTGGATCTTTCAGCATTCAATATCCTTCTGGATTGGCTTACAGGGTTGGAAGTGGGAGTTTTGTGTTGGTGGTTATCCTCTTACCTTAAGGGCCATTAATATTGGGAATGGAAGAAAGATCTAACCGTAGGCCTCTACTTTGTTGAACTTCAGGGTTCAACTCTCTCTCTATTCCTATTTAATCCCTGTTTAACATCTGTGTGAAACCACTGGGATAAGATATATGTGAATGATATCGAATTGTACATTTCTGCCCCAGGCTGTTCGACTGATACTGTGGAGGAGCTTATTCAGTGCCTTGATGCTGGATTGGGAGGAACAGGTAGCAGCTGAAACCTAGAAAGATAAGAGTGTTCTGGATGTCTCTGGGTTTTGAGGCCTTCTGATTCTGAGCTGTTCCATCTATAACTCTGGATGGAGTAGCACTCCACCAGATAGAATTGGTGTGTAATCTGGGACTCACAACTCCTACTTGAGGAATAAATGGTAGATGTAGCTAGGATGACTTTGCACAAATCTTTGTGCGCATCAATTGCATCAGTTCGTAGATTGAGAAGTGCTGATGGCCGCATCATTTCTTATCTGTATTAGTGTACTGCGATACGCTCTACATACGGCTATCTTGAAAAGCATTTGAAAGCTTCAGTGCTTTCAGAATGCAGCATCACAGTGTTGGGTACACCAAGATTTGCCAATGTAATATCTCTACAGCAAGTTATCTAGCATGCTTCTGAGTACAGTTAAAAATGTTGCCTTTCACCTTTAAAACCATTCATGGTACAGGGCCGAGTTACTTGTGGGCTTACGTCTTCTGTGAAACCATGCCATCTTGTAAGATTCAAGAATGTTATTGTGCCTTCCCTTTGGAACACCCCCCTCCCCCATAAATCTGGGTGACACTGACTATGTTGCCCATCAGGAAGTCTGTAAAATCCTGACTTTCCCCAAAGGGATTAGGAGTGGGGGTTTAATGGAACCCAGTACTGGTCAATTTTGTTGACAGACGGGGCCTCAGCTTTTGTATTTTGTACTCTCTTTTTTTTTTGAAACAAATTTTATTAGTTTTTAAAGACAATACACAAACAAACAAAGCATAAAACCTAATAACATAAAATCTCTTTTATAAATCTCTTTTCCAAAAACTTCTTATTAAATTTTAACAAAAACAAATAAAACATCTTATTTGATTACAACATAGTTCCAGATTATCACATATGCATATCTTATTTATTCTTTTCCAACTTCTTCTTTTTACTAAATTTCTATATCTCTTTATTTCATTGTACTAGTACTTTCATCTGTCTTGTTTATAATTTTCATTATTCTCTTCTAACATTCTTCCAAAATTTTATTTAATTCTCAATAAGCTAACTTAACAAACAAAAACACTAAACATGAAAACATAAAACTTTTTTTGGAAAGCGGTCTTAATCCTGGGTTAGCATCTTTTTATGCAGACATAAATCAAATTCATCTCACCTTATATACTATTTCGTGTTCTCATTTATCATTCTTACATTTTTCTATATGTTTTCTCCCCTCTTTCACTCCTTTAATTTCTATTTTATTTATTTCATCTCAATTTAAATCATTTTACTTGTATCTTTGTTTGTTCTTTTTCAATTATATATTTTTTCTTTTCTCTTACTGCAAATTTCTCTGTAATCACTGGTTTGAAGTATGATGACTTTTTTATCTTTTCCCCTAGATTTAGCACTTAAAATAATATTATAATTTCCATATTGATTCTGTTTAGTGCGTTCTACATAGTACAGTTTAAAATAATAAAAAAAGACGAAAAAAATAGTTAGCTTATAATATAGTAAAAACAATGTTCCATAGCTAATTAAACTCTATTAGACATTTTACACATTTCCCTTTAATATATTGTTAACTCATATAATATTCCAATTTTCTAACTCCATTTCAAATACAAATACTACAATGCATCCTGTGTACTTTTGCAGAATCTCTTCTTTAATGACATTTTACCCTTTGTCTTCTAAAAAAACCCTGTTTTTTTACATCTTGTTTTAAGTCTTTATAACTTCTCTTCCCTTTTTCCTGTCCTCTCTTATCAGTCTAGTCTTTTGTCCCCCCTTCTCTCCATCTCACCCTCTGGTCTCCCCTCTCTGTTTTTATTCCTCTTTTCTGATGCTTCCTGACATTGTATCGATTTTTCACCTTATTTTTCCCTTTCTTGGTTGTTTTTTTCAATCTTGAATTCTCTATTTTCTTCCCTTTCCCTTTTCTTTCTCAACTAAATTATTTTGTTCCATAAAGATGGCTTCTTCTTCATCATCCAGCTTTCTTGTTGTTTGTAATTCCTGGTAGGTTAGAAATCTTCTTTTAACTTTTATATTCTGTTTTTCAATTCTTCAACATATAATGCATTATAAGATTTAAAAAAAAAAAAAACAACCCAAATGATTTTAGTCTTTTCAAAAAATAGTTTCCAAAGAGTCCCAAAGTCACAAAGCAATCCAAATCAGCACAAACTGTTTCATTTAGCACTTTCTTCTTTTTGTACGATCTTTCCTCGGGTGAAATTTAATTACACAGTTCCAAAGTAATTTTTTAAAAGTCTTTTCTTGCCGTTACCTCTGATCTTAAAAGTTCCAAGCCATTACTCCCAACAAAATCTTAATATATATCTTTGCCTCTCCTTTCCCACTTATAGCAAAAAAAAAAAGAAATTTTTGTTTTTAGTTCCAATGTTCAGAAATCTTAATATCCCTTGGCTTTAATTTTCAGATTTAATTACCTTCTATGCCAAGCAGGTTTTTCCGATTTCCATCTGCTATTTCCATAGGGAAGGAGAGTGAGAGAAAAAACTTTCCCTTTAATTTAACAATCTTGTTAGGAAACAATGTATCCTTTAAAAAGTTGAACCTCCAGAATAAAGATATAACTTATTGTCCCGGTTCAGCCAAAAACTTTCACTTCTTCAAACTTTCTCCTGCACAATCTTACCTGGCTGAAAACTTCTTTGTGGCAGCCATTGCTGACCGCCGCTCCACCGCCTTGGGAAAAGGAAGTTAAACCGGCTGAGGAGGGGGATTGCGATTCCCCCAGACCCCAGCCTGGATCTCCGCTGTCTTCGGTTACCTCTACGGGATAACCATAGCCTCCAAATCCAGCTGGATGGGGGCACCTCGCCAGCGAGCGCAGCAGGAACCGCGCATGATCACGGATTCCTGCCGCTGCCGAAGCCTTGCAACTGGAGGTTTCAACAGCTTTTGTATTTTGTACTCTTAAGTTTGTTATATATGTGTGCATATGCTCTGTTGTATTTATGCTGTTTTTATTGTTTTGCATTTGAGCCACCCAGAGTTTTATAAATAAATACAGAACATGTTATGGAATATTCTTGAGTTAAATTTCATTTTAATCATATTTATTTTAAATCCAGTATCCAGAGAGGTAGCATTATTAAATTCCAAAACATAAAGTTATAGTGGACCATAGTTAACTGTGCATAAATACTTAAGACTATTTTTATTTATTTGCTTGTTTGTTCATCAGTTATGCAAGTGAGTTGTAATGGAACAGTAAATGATGAAAGTGGAATAAACAGGTATTGATACATTTCTTGTCTTTGTTTAGTATATTATATATAAAAGAAGCTTAAGTAATATTTTGTAGAATTCAAACAGATTATAAGAAAGTGGAGACTCTGGAATTGTCCAAATTCCTGAAGTGTTATGTTGGACTCATCCTGCTGAAGCAGGTACTGTAACTGGATGAGTTACTATGAGTTTGTTTGTTTTTAATTATGGTAGTAGCTTAGTAGTTGCCAATTCTAAAAAGCATGGCTTAAAAAGAACTGAGCATGGTTTGAATTGAAACTGCTTTATAAATTAAACTGCTCATTTGATGATGTGATTTTATTTCTTTGTATTTGGGCAGACATCTCCAAGGCTATTACAAGAGGGAGCACAGACACAGTTAAAGGTGTGAAGCGTAAAAAGATTGTACCTGAGAATCATCAGACAAAAATTCCCAAATCACCTTTGAGAACTCCAGCTCAGGCAAAATCGAAAGAAAAAGTAGAAGACCATTCATCATCTTCCAAAATACTTCCTGATACTTCAGAGCTATTAAAAGAACCTCATAATTTGGCTTCACAAAATGGGAAACAAATTAAACAAAATATGGGGACATTTAATAACGAGGTAGCTGTTAAAATATCTACAGCCGAGACTATACTACACACTAAACCATCTCTGATACCTCAGTCCTTGGACTTAAATAAATGGTCAGTAGAAGAATACAGTTCAACTCAACTAAATTTACCAGTGAAGAAAGATTCTGCTAGCTGTTCAAGTACATCAAAGATAGATAACAATGAATGTATTAGTTTTGTTGATTGTAATAACTTGTCCTCCTGTACCAATACTGCATTTGATGTCTTACTAAAAGCTATGGAGCCTGAACTGAACACTTTAGCACATGAATGCCCTTCTAGTGGAATGCAGATGGATAAACTGAGACCAAACAGAACTGTTAACACCTCTTCCTTTCTTGCATCCAATACACAGAGTGCCCAAAGTCACAATGCTTCATTACAGCAGAAAAATGTAGCTGCATCTCAGCTTTATCCTTGCACTTCACAGACTGTGCATGTAACAACATCAGGGAAGACTTCACAAGCACAGATGCTCTCAGTTGCTCACTCAAAAGAACAAGTTCCCGCAAAAGCTGGACAACACAATCAGCAAGTAACTGCGTGCCCAAATTTCACTAGTTCTGTGGTACACCAACAGAATCAGGAAAATCTCAAACTCCAACATATATACAGCACAGCAGTAACTTCTTCAGTAACCTCCCAGTCTTCTGTTTCTCAGGCTTTTTGTCAAAATCACCTAGCAGCAAAGTCGTCTTCTCCTTTATCAGTTAATCCAGCTCTACTACCCAGCTCTACTGCCCAGATACCTATAGCTCCCTTGTACAATTCAGCCCAGATAGCCTCTGTTGTCAACCATGGCGCAGAACAAATATGTAACCTTCTTAAAGTTCAGAAGCCTAAAAAAATGGGAAAATATGTCTGTGAGTATTGTAACAGGGCATGTGCTAAGCCCAGTGTTCTCCTAAAGCACATTCGCTCCCACACAGGAGAACGACCATATCCTTGTGAGACCTGTGGATTTTCTTTTAAAACTAAAAGCAATTTGTACAAGCACAAGAAATCGCATGCCCATGCTATCAAAGTTGGACGTGTTCTCCAGCCAGACTCTTCTGGGCTGTTTCTCTCCCATGAATCAGATAAAGCACTTAGCATTCATTCAGATGTCGAAGAAAGTGGTGACAGTGATGATGAAGGCACGGCGGATGAGAGGCAAGATGATCAAGGATCATTAGAACTGGAACCGACTCACATAGTGAAAATCCCTTCTAATTCTGAACCCTCACACAAAGGTAATCCCATCTCACTAAGCAACTCAGAATATTTGGTAGCCAATTCCTCATTTCAGGAGTCAACTATTCAAGCAAGAACAGCTTTACCTAAGGTTGTTGTTTACCCTATAAATATGTCTCCTTTACAACTTGATTGCCCCAAAGTAACAGTCCCCACCTCTACAGTCACAAATGTGAAATCAGATATAACTTACAGTGACTTGATAAAAGATTTTGATACTAACAAACATCAGAAAAAGCAAATAGATATTTCTGAGGAACATCCCGGGACCCCTATAGGGGCAACAATACATGCACAGTTACAGAGACAGCAAGCAACAGATTGTTCTCAAGATCAAGGAAAATGTCTCCTGAGTCCCAGAAGCTTAGGTAGCACTGATTCAGGTTATTTCTCGCGTTCAGAAAGTGCAGACCAGACCATGAGTCCACCAGCTCCATTTCTGAAGGGACCCCCCACAACTGAAAAAGACTTAAGTAAAATTTGTGGGCCACGAATGATCACCACAGTAGTTACTGCTGCACAGACTACTTGTGCTGACAAGTCTTTTCTTTCATCTGGCCAAATGAGACCACCTTTGGCCACAAAAACCCTTGAAGAACGTATTTCAAAATTAATATCTGATAATGAGGCAGTAGTGGACGACAAGCAGTTGGACAGCGTGAAACCACGTAGAACATCCCTTTCTAGAAGAGGCAGTATTGATTCTCCCAAATCCTACATTTTTAAAGATTCCTTCCAATTTGACCTGAAACCAATGGGTAGAAGAACAAGCTCAAGTTCTGATATACCAAAGTCTCCTTTTACGCCAACTGAAAAGTCAAAGCAAGTTTTTCTCTTGTCTGTACCAACCCTTGACTGTTTGCCCATAACCAGAAGTAATTCTATGCCTACTACCAGTTACTCAGCTATACCTACCAATGTAATACCTCCTCCACATCCACTGCGTGGAAGTCAGTCTTTTGATGATAAAATTGCCTCTTTGTATGATGATGTCTTTGTGCCAGGGCCTTCCCCTCCACAACTCCAGACTGGACACGCTCGCACACTTGTTCGTCAAATAGCAATAGAAGATTCGTCATCCAGTGAAGGGCACACATTTGGACCAGCACGATCTGTAGATGAAAGTTACGGATGCAGTGTATCAAATGAATTCTTAATGGCAAGAAGCAAGTCATTTGTACAAGGCTCAAATTTGGATAAAATTAAAAAATCACATCAAGGCCGAGGGATAATGTTTGAGTGTGAGACTTGCAGAAATAGATATAGAAAACTGGAGAATTTTGAGAACCATAAAAAGTTTTATTGTTCAGAGTTGCATGGACCAAAAACCAAGGCAGCTATTCGAGATTCTGAACATAAAACTATGGTGAACAGTACACAACCACAAATCCTTCATTACCGAGTAGCAACATCAACTGGTGTGTGGGAGCAGACACCTCAGATAAGAAAAAGGAGGAAAATGAAAAGTGTTGGAGATGAGGATGATGAAGCACCAACAAATGATACTAGTAGCCTGTCAAAGAATATTATAGAAGTGGAGAGCCAAAATAAACTAGGAGATGCTATCTCTAAGCAAGCTGCTCTCCTGGATTCATACAACACTTCAGTTCAGAGACTGGCACAAGATGAGACAGAGACTCAAATCACAGAGCAAGCCCCAGAGCCAAAAATTTTGCTGCATGGGAAGAATCACAGTGTTCCAATTGCGCACGAAAAAAATGAGCTGAAAAGGCAAGGAGCTGGAATTTCTGTGATTCAGCACACAAATTCCCTTAGCCGACCTAGTTCGTTTGAAAAATCAGATTCTTTTGAAAGAATATCCCCTATTTTTTTCCCAGCTAACAAGCCTGAGAAATACCATTCCTTGAATAATGCAATTAAAGAAGAGAAGCATCCACTCTTAAGTGCTTCCCAAAGTCTTCAGGCAGCCGAAGCAAAACGGCATCAAATTCATCATGAATGTAGAGTTTCTTCTAATGAAAAGAATGCAACAGTACAGCCACTAAGACTTGTTCGCCAACATAACATACAAGTTCCTGAAATACTGGTTACAGAAGAGCCAGATAGAGACCAGGAATGCCAGTGCAGTGATCTTGAGAAAACAGAAAAATTTAACTGGCCTCAACGAAGTGAAACACTATCAAAGCTACCCACCGAAAAACTTCCTCCCAAAAAGAAAAGAATTCGTTTGGCTGAAATTGAGCAGTCATCTGCTGATTCGAGTTTTGAATCTACACTTTCTAGAAGTTTCAGTCGGGAAAGCAGTTTATCACGTGCATCTAGCTTCTCAGCATCTTTTGATAAAGATGAACTTGCTAAGAATGAGAACACGTCCAAAGCAGATCCTGTTAATAAATCAGTGGAATTCATCATCATTCCTCCCTGTTCAAACACACTCAGTGTGCCTGGTTCTCATTACAGAGAAATGCGACGTGCTGCTTCTGAACAAATTAATTGTACCCAGCCTTCCATGGAAGTATTTGACTCTAGGAGCAAGAGCTTTGATGACGGAAGTGTGACCGCCTCGAAACCTGCCTCACTTAAAGAGATCTCTTCTTCCAAATTGAATGCCAGTAGTGGTGGCCCTGGACATGTACCTCTTTTAGAAAGGAGGAGGGGACCTCTTGTAAGACAGATATCTTTAAATATTGCTCCAGAAAAGAATCTGCCAGACACTGTATCCCATGTTTCCTTGCAAACAGCTCTTCAAGCAGATACTTCAGTAGAGTCTTATCAAAGGTTGCAAAGTTCTGAGACACCTTTGGAAGATATTCCTTCAGGTTCTCAGCACCCACAAAATTATAGCAACACTTTGCAGGAATCAGTAAAGAGCAACAACTTTCTTAATTTTCCCTCCACTCAACAGCCTTTGGGATCGAGTCTAAATCACCACAATCAGCAGTCCTCACTGAGTCATAATTCCCGAGCATGTCTAAAAGGGTCAGCACTAGGAACTCAAAAGAATGCTAGCCAGCACTGTAAGCAGGAGGATTGTTTTGCACCTAAATATCAACTTAATATTAAAACCTTGCAAGTAGAACAGCAATATCCTTCAGGTCTTCCAGGAATAGCTGGCATGGATCAAGCTGGGCCTTCATTAGAAATATTTAGTAAATTAAATAATAACATGTCCAAGCCATATGTAGCACAGCCGTTGCAACAAACTGTTCCTAATTACAATAGCAATTCAGTCTATCAGGCAGAACCTTTTGTTGTTCCTGTACGTATTCACAGTAATATTCCATCTTATGGCTTAGCTTCTGTTGCACCCATTCCGCAAATTCTAGTTACCCAGGATCAAGTAAGCCAGCCCCTTTGCATACTAAATACTGCATCAGTGACAGTAACAAAAGATCAAGCTTTGATGCCAAAATCCCACAAAAATAATCTGAGATGTTTGCCGTGTTCCCAGCCAATATCTTTGTTTGAAAACTTGGTTTATGAAATGGAAGGCAAGATGCCAGTTTCATTAGGATCTTTAAATCTGATTCAGAAAGTGCCAGTTGGTGGACTTTTCCCTCAACAGGAAGCCACAGCTTCAAGTAAACGCATGCTTTCCCCAGCCAATAGTTTAGACATTGCCATGGAAAAACATCAGAAACGTGTTAAAGATGAAAGTGGGGCTGTTTCTATCACAGGTGCTTTATCGCTGGATCCATTGAACATTAAATCAAATGAACTTAATAAGCAAAAGAAGCCACTTTTGGTACGACAGAGTTGTACCACTGAGCCCCTTGAAAGTTTCCCATTGGATCTGGATGACAAAAGCTGTGGAGCCAATAATTCATCAGATGTCTTGTTGTCTGGTTCACCTGAATCTGCTCAGTCTAAAAGTTATTCATTTGTAAAAGACTCCTTAGAACAAGATAGCCTAACAATTTCTGGAACCACAAACTTTGCAGGCAGAAGGCCTCATCAGTCTGTTCCACAGAACACTCCTTCATTTCTAAAAATTCTAGATGACAGTCAAGAAAGGATGTCCCCTGAATTTAGTGAAAACAAGAAACCCAATATCCACAGCCAAGCAAAATCTGGAACTATTTTTTCTGCTGTAAATAAAGGCGATACACGGAGATTATCTTTTCCAAGCCTAAAGACAGCAACAAACTTTACATGGTGTTACCTGTTAAAAAGGAAACCAGTACATCTATTACAACATGACCAACAGTCTTCAGCTTATTCTTCCTGGTCTATCAGTCCCAACAATTCCAACCCGCTTGGTTTGCCAACAAAGATTGCACTTTCCCTCTTGAATTCAAAACAGAAAGATGAAAAATCATCTTACACTCAAGCAATAAGCACCTCCTTCAAATCTGACGCATTGGTCTACTCAAACAAATGGGAGAACAACTTATTTAAGGTATTTAATAACTGCATTTACTACACTTATCTTAAATGGGGAAATTCTAATTTTAAACTATCAAAGTCCTTTTTTTAAAAAAAAATGTAACATTTGCATTCGGGAAGAACTTCATAGTACTATATATTTTTGTACTACTAATACAGCTTAATTACATTGCTAATTACAACACAATCTCACATACACACACACACACACACACACACACATATATATATATATATATGTGCTGTTTAGCTTTCTTCGGGTATTATCC
>BHFT01061781.1:0-41533 GCA_004320025.1 Laticauda laticaudata
TTCTGTTTATGCAAATTTTCGCCACTTTTTGGAGCGGATGACAATGGATGGAGCCACCCCCGAAATTTTGCTCATTCGCTGTGTCCTTTATGCATACATTTTGCGTCCATGGGACCTAGCCTTTACATCATTACTTTCTGTTGATATTGTGGTTTCTAATTTCTGCGTCCAGTTTTAAAGATGTTCTTTAATTTTTCCCGTGTTATCACATTTTGTGTCATTTTGTCAGCCTCAGTATAAACTGACATCAAGAACAGATGACAGTTTTTCCCTCTTCTGCTTCGAATCTGTTGTTCCTTCTAGGTCATTTCTAAAATCGCAACATTTATCTTTGCTGTGACTTGCAATAGCCAGAATAGCCAAAATATGTCAGTTTCCTCTGCGAAACTTTATTTTTTATAATTAATTCTAAAATTTTAAAGTAAAATATTCCAAATTTATGTGGATCCCTAGTCCAGTTATAACTTTCTTAAATCAAATTTTTATTTGTTGTTTATTTCAAATTCTTTAGTCTTATAATTAATTTTGTTCAGAGTTGAAGATAAAACCCACCTAAAGACTTTTCAAACTTGTCATTCCAAAGATCTGTAACAGCTTTAAGATGATTAATTCCGAAAGTGATTAGAATGTAAGGTTTGTGAACTTAAGTGTTCTTCAAAAGACCGGTGTGATTGTCAGCAAGATGGTCTGTCCCAATGGTGGCAAATCTATGGCATGTGTGCCACAGGTGACACGCAGAGCCCTCTCTGTGGGCATACATACTGTCACCCCAGCTCAGCTCCATGCATGCATGCGCCCCTCCCGCTGGCCAGCTGATCTTCGGGTCTCTGCCAGGCACGCACATGGGTAGGGCACATGTGCAGGGAGGCTTGCATTTTGGGTATACACGTACTCTCACTTTGGGCACTCAGTGCCCAAATGGTTTGCCATCATTGGTCTATCCTTTCATCTCCTGGCATTCAAACCTGTGGACAATCCCTGTACTGCAGTCTCCTCATGAAGAGCAGCTGTCCAGAGCACATGTAGACAATCTCCTGTTCTTTCCTTCACCAGAAAAGTTCCAAGACACCAATCTACTTACTGGTTCCTTGATCTTTGTGCTATAGTCATCAGCTCCACTTTCACAGAGACATCATACCTCCTCCAGAAGTCCAAGTTTGCAACATTTCTAAA
The DNA here is from genome assembly GCA_004320025.1 of Laticauda laticaudata. NCBI lineage: Eukaryota > Metazoa > Chordata > Lepidosauria > Squamata > Elapidae > Laticauda > Laticauda laticaudata. The sequence goes on from BHFT01061781.1 coordinate 1,174, forward strand.
GACCATTTGGTGAAAAGGAAATCAAAGCTGTTGGTGATAGACTGCTATGTGTATGGAGATAATCAGGCTGCATATATATTTCCCAAATTACACCATCATATTACAGGACTGGAGATGACTATCTCATCTTCCTATTAGCTGGATGAAGTGGAGGTGGAGATCTCAGGAAGTATAAGAAGACTCTCTTTATTGGCTGTGAACAGTTGCTTCAAGTGAGAGTAGCCATGTGTTGTTTTTTATTAATATAATTTAATATAACTTCTAGTGTATTACTTTAGTTATATTCAGTTTTGATGTGTCAGTAGAGATAGTCCTCAACTTACAATCATTTGTTTAACAATCATTCAAAATTACAATTATGCTGAAAGAAGTGATTTACAAGTAATCCTCACACTTGCAATTGGCACAATGTCTCTGTGGCCATGTGATCACCATTCGCTACCTTGCCAGGGAGCTTCCAACAAGCAAAACCAATAAGGAAATTGGATTCACTTAACAACTGCTTGATTCACTTTATAGCCATGGCAAAAAAGATAATAAAATCAGGTATAACTCACTTAGAAACTACATTGCTTAGTGGACTGGAGATTCCAGTCCCAATTGTAATAGTAAGTCGAGGACACCTGTATTTGTTTGGGTCTATGATCATAATAAACTGAACTTCACATCTTTTACATTTTGATGATTTTTGTTGGCCTTCTCTGAGCTTTGTTCAGTTTCCATGTTTCCTTCAATTTGGGGGGTCTAGCACTGGACACAGTATTAGAGAATAAAAAGGAAAAAATCACCTGTTGCCTAGAAGCTGTACTTTGATTGAAGAAATTTAAATTTATCATTTTTTTACAACCATGTCACAGTGCTGATTCATGTTCAGTTTTCAATAAATGGGTATAGGAAGACCTTTTTCAGAAGTATCACAATCAGGCTGGTATCTCCATCCTATATATGTGCATTTGTTTTTTGTTTCCTTAGTGGAGGGCTTTCTTTCACATTTCCTTCTGTTGCTTTCAGTCCATTTCTCTAATCTGTTATTTTTTTTAGTTTTGTTTTTTGTATTATCATCCAACTTTCAAGTTTAATTATCAGTCACCTGAACCATGAGATGGGTGGTATTTTGATGAATAAATAAAAAAATAAATAATGGACTATCATAATCAGGGGCAATGGTCAGCTTTTGGTGAGGCCAGCCCAGAATATTAAAGTAGAGTTGGTCTGGTTAATGATAAGTTTCAAAAATATTGGAGAAAGACATGTATATGAGGAAACGAACCTCAGAATGATAAAATAAGAATCCAATAAATGATTATTTTTGAAGGGCAGTTGGGAAGTTAATGCATGACATTTGCACAAAGCTTCAAGCATCTCAGTGCCTTTAGAGGGCACCCCAGTCCTCTCAAAATGTTTTTGCTAAGATAGGACAGGGGATTGATGGAGCCATTTCTAGTTCTCTGAGCACTGCAGTCTCCAAATGATGACTCCACATAATTAATATGGTTTGAAAGAGGTTATAGAAGTAACTCTCTGTTCTGCTTTTTAAGAGTAATTCTTCTTCAGTAGAGTTTTTATAGGTTTTATCAGACAACCATTTGCCACCCTCCACAACGTAAACATATTCCAATTCAATCTCAAGTGCATTGAATTCATATAGGTTTATATGGTTTTTCCTGCATTTGAGTGATTTTCCATTACCTTCTGGGATTTTAACAATTTCCCACTCCTGTCTGTAGAACTGATTTTTCATAGTGGCCTCTTATCAAGCAAATCTGACTCTGTTTAGGAGTTTGAGAACAACCACAAGCTAAATGTTGTCATCCGGCTGGACATTATGTTAAATTACTGTAAACTAAACAGAGATGCTGTCCTGGGTCCATTCTTGCAATTTTTTTGGCAACATTATGTAAAGCATTTTATATTGCTATAACAGGTGGTTTACCTGGAAGGCCAGATGAAAAGAGAGCAGAAATACTTTCTCAGTTTGGCAAAATATCTGGAGTCTGTTTTGGCTTGCCACATAAGTAGTAGCTGATATATTCCAGTTATTTTGAAGCTTTGTTCCCATTAAACTCCAGTCAGCTTTACAGTCCTTTTCCACCTTCGGACATATTTTTTATGGAGGAGCATGTTTTAATAAGATGATACTAAGGCAAATCATATATTTTTTGTCCAGCATGCTTGTTTTCCTGGCCTTTGGAACTGATGCCTCAGTTGGATTTATTCCCATAGCTCATGTTTTTTGGGGTCCCTGGACATGTGAAGAAGTTGGAAGGCCTTGCTGTTTCAGGAGGTGGGCGTATAAACTGATTTTGTCACTTTTTTGAGTGCTCAATGGCTGGTAGTGTGTTAATCTTACTTGGGTTTTGTGTGTGTGTGTGTGTGTGTTCTTCTTTGGTTTTTATAAGCTGTCACGTGCCTTTGAAAGTGGGATAAAAATACCTTAAATCGATGTATTTCTTGGCCATGTCTGCTGTTTTAGGGAGACCAAGCAGGAAAAGCTGAGTCACTTCCCTGGAAAGGGCAGAAGAGCTGTTAGCTTTACCTGTGTCTAAAAATAGAACTTGCTCGTGATGCATATGGTCAACTAGATGCGTGTTGCAGTATCATAGTCATTTCCCATTCTTCTTTTGAATTTCCCCAGACCATTTTCTGACTAGAGCTGAAATTCACACTCAAAGCTATAACATTTTAATTTCCTGAGAAGTGTTGGATTCATTCTGTGCCCTGTCCTATCTGATTTTTCCTTTCCTGATTTTTCATTGACACAGAGACAATGCTGTGAAAATTAGCAAACTTCTCATGGGCTGGTGCTAAATAGAGAAAATAATTTAACAAAAGTTCCTAAGGTTGTATAATAGTTTACTTGCACTGTTTTAGTGTTTTTTTGCTGATTTCCTTACATTTTTGATGTATTTTATTAATGATTTGCCACAGTTGTGCAGGTTTTATTTTTTGGCTAGTGGTCAAAACAATAAATTGATGGATTAATGATTAATTGATTCCATTTCAGCACAGGACTTATGTTCCATGTAAATGTTACTGCTCTGGAAAGGGTCGAGTATTTTTAGTGGAATTTATCTGAACCTTCCCTCCCTGTTTTTTTCCAAACAGATAAAAACATTTGCTTTGCTGTTCCCCAAATATTGGCCCTTGTTCACTTCCTCCAAAGCCTGTCCAACCAAGCTCTCACAAGTGCTATAAGATAGAGCTTGTCAAAATGTATCAGATAAAACAAAAAATCAATTTTGTTGTTATAATAAAATGAATTAGGAAGCCCAAGGCATGTCTGCACTTTGCATTCTGATATGTAGCACCTACATAGCTAATGCCATTAGCATTTCTAAGCAGATGCATTGTTTCTCAAGTCTCACATACCCAGGAAGCAAAGGGCAGTCAGTAGTGGGAGCTGGTTGCTTAATGCAACTCCATCAGTTTAAAATGAGTCTTCTGCTTCTAGTTTCACCCTGAGTAGAGGTGGAGAATTGTCACCATGTGTTGATTTAACTTTGGAAGCTAAGAAATAACATCAGCACTGGGTTTGCTCTAGTTTTCACAGCCTGGCTTTCTGAGAAGGTAATGGGGAGCCGACCAGCACCAAATAGAATTGAAATGAAAAAACAGTTTAGTTTTTATTTTTGTTCTAAATGAAAATAGTTGGATTTGTAAGTCGAGTAGAGCAGAGTAAAATGCACATATCCAGAATAACAGTTCAGTTAAATTTTGTTTTGGTGATACCTTTGGCCTTTTTGTGCATAACCTTTTATTTTAGGGGATTGAAAATCTCCATTACTGGTCCTGTTGTCTTTTGTTGTTGTTAGTCACGAAGTTGTATCTAACCCATCGCGACCCCACATTCCTCTAGGTCTTCCTCTCATCTACCATCCCACGGAGTCCATTTAAGCTCACACCAACTGCTTCAGTGACTCTATCCAGCCACCTCATTCTCTGCCGTCCCCTTCTTCTTTTGCCCTTAGTCATTCCCAGCATTTGGCTCTTCTCCAGTGAGTCCTTCCTTCTCATTAGGTGGCCAAAGTATTTGAGTTTCATCTTCAGGACCTAGCCTTCTAAAGAGCAGTCAGGGTTGATCTCCTCTGGGACTGACCAGTTTTTTGATCACCTTGCAGTCCAAGGGACTCGCAGGAGTCTTCTCCAGCACCATAGTTCAAAGGCCTCAATTCTTTGCCGCTCAAACTTCCTTATGGTCCCAACTTTCACAGCCATATATTTCAACTGGGAGAACCATAGCCTTGACTATACGCACTTTTGTTGGCAGGGTGATGTCTCTGTTTTTTAGTGTGCTGTCTAGATTTCCCATAGCTTTCCTCCCCAGGAGCAAGTGTCTTTTAATTTCTTGGCTGTAGTCCCCATCTGCAGTGAACTTGGAGCCCAGGAAAATAAAATCTGTCACTACCTCCATTTCTTCCCCATCTATTTGCCAGGAATTGAGGGGGCTGGATGCCATGGTTTTAGTTTTCTTTAATGTTGAGTTTCAAGCCAACTTTTGCATGCTCCTCCTTCACCTGCATCAAGAGTCTCTTAAATCCTCTCCACTTTCTGCTATTATGGTGATATCATCTGCATGTCTGAGATTCTTGATATTTCTCCTGGCAATCTTAATTCCAAGTTGTGATTCATCTACCCCTGCTTTTCTCATGATGTACTCTGCATACAGTATACAGTATACTGACAGTAAACAGCCTTGCCGAACTCCTTTCTCAATTTTGAACCAATCAGTGGTTATGTGTCCAGTTCTCACTGTTGCTTCTTGACTGGCATATAGGTTTCCCAAGAGACAAATAAGATGTTCTGATACTCCCATCTCTCTGAGGGGAAGGGCGGGGCCAGTCACTGGTGGGTTCAGCCAACCGGAAGTCACAGGAGGGGGACAAAAGAGCTTCATTTATCTGGGAACCTGAAATGACTCTGGATTTAAATTATATGGTAAAAAGCACCCAAAGAAGAAGAAAGAACAATATCAGCAAAAACAACAACACTCATATTATATTTGTTTTTGGAATTGGTTCAAGAGGGAACACACACACACACACAAGAGAGAGAGAGAGAGATGAGAGGGAGCAAGAGAAATGAGAGAGGGAGAAAGAGAGAGATATGAGAGAAAAGGGGAGAAAGATGGGAGAGGGAGAAAGGGAGGGAGGGAGAAAAAGGGAGAAAGATAGAGAGAGAGAGAGAGAAGGAGGTGAGAAAGATGAGAGAGGGAGAAAGATGAGAGAAAGAGGGAGAAAGATAAGAAAGAGGGATGAGAGGGGGGAAAGAGAGCGATGAGAAGGAGAAAGATGAGAGAAAGATGAGAAGGAGGGAGAAAGAGATGAGAAAAGGAGAGAGAGACAGAAAAAGAGGGAGAAACAGATGAGAGAGGGAGAAACAGAGAGATGAGAGAGAGAGGAACAGAAACAATGAGAGATGAGAGAAAGAAAGAGAGGGTGAAAGAGAGAGAGAGAGAGAGAGAGAGAGATGAGAGAGAAAGAGAGAGAGGTGTGTTTGTGAGAGAGAGAAAGAGAGAGATAAAGAGAGGGACACAGAGAGAGAGAGAGATACCTGTTTCCCAAAGAAAAGAAAATACCAGGAGCCACAAAACCTGGGTAGGCATGGCCGGGGAGGGTCGTGTGATTGGATGGGAGTGAATGACATCAAGTTGGCCATGCCCACCCAGGTTTTGTGGCTCCTGCTGTTTTCTTTTCTGTGGGAAATGGACCCAAATGGCTCTTTGAGTGTTTAAGGTTGCAGACCCTTGGGTTAGGCAAATATATGTGTTATAAAAATGATATTAGGGATCCAACAATATTTTCCTCCCTAGGAGATTTTAGCAGGCAGGTTTCTGCTAAATGGATCTGCAATCTAATACTACAACATTATTTCAGAAGTACATAATGGCACCTAAAAAGCACATTTTCCCCCATGGGGTGGTTGTAAAGAATGGGCGTTGGTCGAAGTTACCCTGAACGCCCTTTCTATCTATGCTGCGAGAGAGCCCAGGATGGGTTGATTCCTTCCTATGACGTCATTTAGCTGAGTCTGTACTAAGATATAAAAACCAGCCCCCAGAAGAGACCCCAGCTTTGGCAAAGATACTTGACAAACTGAAAGGTGTCTCTGAAAGCACAAATGAATACAGAAATATGACTTACTCTTACTCTCTGGACGAATCAAGGGAGGGGCTGGGCTCTCTTGCAGGATAGACAGAAAGGGCGTTCAGGGTAACTTCTATCAATGCCCATTCTCCTCCATGCTGCATCGAGAGCCCAGGATGGGACATACCAAAGCTTGCATGTCCACGGGTCGAGTCGCCTCGTCCGGCTCCATCACATCCGACTGTTGAACTATTCGTTGAGCACCCGGTCGCCGAAGGCTGCAATTGGCCAAGGCAAAAGACATCCAGATGGTAGGTATCTGACTGAAAGGAGATGGAGTTGGACCATGTGGCTGCACCGATAGATCTCCTCCAAGGGATGCTTGGGGTTGCCAGGCAGCCGAAGTGGCCGCATTTTCTGGTAGAATGCGCCGTCAGACTGCGAGAGAACCGGAAGGGCTGCAGCTTTGTAGGTCCTGCTCAATGCAAGATCTGACCCACCCTGCTAATAGTAGGGAAAAGAGGCCTTGTGCCCCAAGTGAGAAGGGAAAAGGAAACAAAATAGCTTCAGACTTCCTGAAGGAGGAAGTGCGCTTAATGTATATTCTAAGAGCCCTAAACTACGTCTAGCAAAGTGCCATTGCTACTCTTAAGTCATGGTGCGGGAGGGGGCAGAAGCCCAGGCAACATAATGTCCTGGGACCTGTGAAACGGGTGTTAACCCTTGGAATAAAATCAGGGGTCCCAGACTGAGGACAACCCTATCATTGTGAAAGAACAAAGGTCCTGTCTGATGGAAAGAGCAAGCGAGCTCAGATACCCCGCCGCTGGCTAAAGTGATGGAAATGGGGAACACTACCTTCAGAGTCAGGAAACGGAGAGACAAATGTTCTAAGGGGTTCAAAAGGGGGCTTTGTAATGGGCAAATAAAGATGAAGATCCCAGGAAGGATACCTGTAAACCACCGGAGGGTGCAGGTGGAAGCCTCTTTTGAAAACCTGACTGAAGGGTGATGGAAATAAGGAAGGAAGCAAACCCATGAAAGAACCAAGGAGAGGGCCTCAAACCTACTTGCGTAAAGGTGTTTGGGGCCAAACCTTTTTCCCAGATCATGCTGAAGGAATCTAAGAACCATCTGCCAAACTGGGCTAAAAGCAGGAGAGAGAGACCCTCTCTAAAAGGCACCATCAGGAAGGGCCTTCAGGTGGCATCATAGATTGCGCCTTGTGGGAGGTTTGTGAAATGCCAGGATAGTGATGATGACCTTTCAGGAAGATCAGCCCCTCTAGCCTGCTGCCGCTCAAAGTGCCACATGGTCAGCTTGAGCCACTGAGGCTCCGGGTGGAGCAAAATCCCCTGATAAAGGGAGATTAGATGGGCTGGGATCCTCCAAGGAGAAGCCACCAACAGGTTGACCAGGTTGCAAACCAGGGCGTCCTTGGCTAATAGGGTGCCAGGAGGAGGAGCTCCATTCGTTCCTCCAACATCTTCCGAACTACTGCCGGATGATGGGGCGGGGGAAAGGCATAGAGGAGACTTTTGGGGCCATTTGCACCAAAAGGACATGGTCCCTCTGTCCCTGGGAAGGAAAGCCTGGTGGAAGAATCTGGTGACCTGGGCAATTTGAGGAGTGGAGAAGATCCACCTCTGGGCATTCCGTATCTGAGGGAAAGGTCCTGACAGAGAAGGAGGATAGATCATTCTTCCTGGGTCGACTAGGCTCCTGCTGAGCCAGTCGCCTGGAGTTGTTGATCCGGGAGAAGTGGTCTGCCGAGATTGACAAAGGTGTTCTGCCCCAACCTAGAGCCTCTCCATGAGGGCTCTGGACCTCGTTCCACCCTCCCCCGCCGATTGACATGAGCCATGGCGGCCATGGTTGTCCATAAGGAATAGAACATGAAAGCCAGTCATTGAGTGCCTGAAATGCTTGAGAGCTAGAAAAATGGTCTGAGTTTCTAGCCAATTTATGGGAAGGGCCTGCTCTGACCTGGACCAAAGGTCCTAAGCCTATCTAGCCCTGCATATGGGAACCCCACACCCAGGAGGCTGGCAATCGGTGGTTATCACTAGCCTGTCTGGGACCCTGAAAAGGAGTCCCTTCCAGATTAATGGGGAACACCGCCAATTGAGGAGTCTCCCAGATTTGTGGCGGGAATTGGGAACTTGATGGATGAGTGGCTGGTTCCTGCTCGTTGGTGGGAAGCAGGAACCAGTAGAGTGGAAAGGAGTGGAAAAATCTGTGGCTCTGGAGATACGACAGGGTAATTTGCGGATCCCGATGGGCTGCATGGATGAAGGAGGACAGAATCAAAATGTTGTCCAAGTAGCATTGATCCTCACTGGAACAGAAAGCAGAAGATGCCATCAATGCTGCCAGAAACCTTTGTGAAGACCGCTTGAAGCTGATGAGAGGCCGAAGGGAAGTGCTCGATTCTGGTAATGGGTATTCTGATAACAGAAATGAAAAAACTGGCAATGATGAGGCCAAATGGGGATGTGAAGGTAAGCCTGCCATGAGATCAGTGGAAGAAAGGAGATCGCCTCACCGAACGCTCTCTAAAATAGAAATGCAGAGTCTGCATTTTAAATAGCCTGTATTTTAACAAATTGGTTGAGAAATTTTAGATCCAGGATGGTTCGCTGCCCCCCTGAGGCCTTTGGGAACGATGAAAGACGAAAATAAAGCCCACGTCCCAATTGAGAGGGGGGGAACAGGTTTGAATAGCTGGATTTCAAGAAGGAGTTGAATGGCCTGATTCAAGAGGTCTTGCCTTGAAATGTCCCGAGAGACAGGACAGATCAAATTTTTTGGGCGGTGGTGGTGGTACATTAGGAAGTCCAATTGTAATCCTGAACCTAATAGTGCTGAGCACGCAGGCATCCGCCAATTGACTCCTCCCCATTTGGAGGCAAAAGAAGGCTAGGCGACCTCTGATGGGTGGGGAGAAACAAGGAATTACTTTAGAGCGATGGCAGGAACAACCCTCACCCTCCCAAAAGGGCTGTTTATCAGTATAAGGAGCTGGGCAATAGTCGGCTCTCTCTCCCAGAGGAAGAGAGAATTTTATATTTATTTCTGGTTCGATGAGATAAGGTTCCAGAGCATCGCAAAAAGCTTATACGCCCGCGAATGGAACTGAAACCAGCTTCCATTTACGGCATGACTCCGCCTGCCAATTTTTGGAGCCATAACAGTCTTTTTGCTGCTACTGAATGATGCCATGGCCCTAGATGCAAATTTGGCGGAATTGAGAGTGGCATCTAGGATGAATTGCGCCACTACGATAATCTTATTAAGGCCTTTCGTGAGACTGAAGGTCAGATGTAGGCAATCTAATCTGGAGTTGGTGCAGCCACAGTTATGGATGCCCACGTGAGAGTGCCAGAAATGGGAATGAGGCCAGAACTGGATGTCTACAGAAGGTGCTGCCAGGGAATTGTCCAGGGTTGCGCTGACGACCGTAGAAAACGCTTATCCAGAGAAGATGGGCGAGGACCTGCTGAAGAGGAAGTGCACTGTTCCTTGACCATATCCAGGAACAAGTGGGAGAAGGCAAATCCCTGCATGCACTACAGGCTTGGAAAAAAGAATGAGTCTCCCTGGCTAGAGGTAATTCCTTGTGGCTCGGGAGCCACTTCCTCTGCGTGACAGCTTGGCAGTGACCAAGGCCATGCTGAATAATGGCCTGAAGAGAGAAGGATTGAAAACCAATGCAGAGGATGTCTACTCTGGGCGAGAGTCCTCTCTTCCCCTGAAAGATTTTGGTCAAAGGTTCCTCTTCATTTTCTGAAACGAAAGGAGTAACTGTGTTCAGATGGTGAAGCCCTTCCCTCCTCATCAACCTCCTCCCATTCTGATAAGAGAAGAATGGACCCTGAGGTCCTGGAGCCTGTGTAAATCAGGGTGATGAGACAACTTATAGATTGAGAAGGGAGAAGTGCCCGAACCCTTTCTGGAGGTCGAAGGATTTGCTTGAAGCCTTCAGCCAATCCCTGCCTAATGGCCAAAGAGACAACATCTTGGATATCCCCTGGTCTATTGCTCCAAAGGTCAGGGCAGAAGGCCGAAGGCCCGCTGATGAGGGAGTGAAGTTGGCTTCAGGCCTAGATTGAAAAGCGGTTCGAGGCCTGGAGGGAGGGGGAGGAGCATAGGGCCCAGAAGCCTGTTTGGAAATAAGGCCCAGATCTGCTTAGATCCTGAAGATCATTATACTGCAAAAGCCTCAGGAGACAGGCTCATAGTAACTTTTCCTCCCCTGGGAGGGCTTGGCTGGGGCCCACAGGTATCACCTGAAACATGCTGTAGTTGCACTCCCTTCTGTTGAATAGTTCTGTTTGAACTGCCTCTCTAGGGCTGCGTGTCTGCGCTTTTCTGCCCTCAACTCAGCCTGAGTTGCCTTCTTAGGGGCTAGAGCCTTAGCTCTGATTTTAGCAGCCACCTCCCTCTGGATTGATTGGATGCATTGCCTACAACTTTTTATCTTATTGGCTTAAGAGACTGTTCCACTGGGGGGGGGGGGACTCTGCCTGACCCTTATCTTGCTCCATTTGAAAATAAAGGCTCTTACGATGGAAAAGAAACTGTTTGTAAATTTTTCTATTAAGCCCGTTAGGGTATAAATGGCCCCCAGGCTTACAAAATGGCCGCTCATCTCGTGGTGGAAGGCTTCAATCCAAGATGGCCACTAAATATGGGAAACAGCTCCGAGATCGAAGAATTTCTCCTTAGGCTATAAAGAGCCCCAAGTGAAGTCAGCAAAGAAAGGGCAGCCTCTGGCCCACACAATCAGCTGGCTGACGCTGTTATCGGTTTTTGCCGATCGCTTTTTACGACTGCTCAAACCGCAGGCATGGGGAAGGTCTACAGACGCTGCCCACACTTGCCTGAACAGCGCTCTGGCAACACTGCTCCCAACCTTGCTTGAAATGAGGAAAAACGAAGATCGCTGGTGAGTGTTTATCTAACAAAAGCTTTCAGAGACACAGCTGCTGACTGAAAGGAGCTGAGTCAAAAGCTGGGGTCTCTCCCGGGGGCTGGCTTTTATATCTTATGTACAAGACTCAGCTTAAATGAACATCAGTACAGACTCAGCTAAATGACATCATAGGAAGGAGTCAACCCATCCTGGGCTCTCGATGCAGCATGGAGGAGAATATAGGTGCTACAGTTATCCAAGTTCTTACAATAGTAACATCTTGTTGGATTTCCTGGAATGTATTGTATTTAATGTTGCTGTTGGATTCTATTTACAAGTGGAGCTGAAACAAATACAGCAGTTAGATTACTAAGTAGGATGGGAACACTTCCTGTGTACGGTTTTCAATTCATTTTGAAGCATCATTCAAAATATTTGTATTAGCTTTAACAGCTGGAATGTCTGAAGGATCACAGTATATAAATCTTCTCATATATTAAATCCACTTCAGCTAATTTATCCAGATCTTCCTATTCATCAAAAATAACAGAAACTGATTCAAACTGGAGGGTTTTCAGTGATGGTGCCCCGATTTCAAACTACGCAGAGGGAAGAATTTTTCCTAGGCTTTCAGTCTAATGGCTTTTTTGTTTGTTTTCTATGTTCCTTGATGATAATGTCATGAATCGTTCTTGTTTATCACTTAAAAAGTATAATTTCTTAAGTGCTGCATAGAGATGGCCTAATAAAGCTTAAACCCGTCTGTAAGATAATTATAGAATTTGTATTCAACTTAGAAAAATTACTTTAGTTTTTAATTTTATTGATCCAAAATTTTGTTTGACTTTGAAGAATATTCCATCAGATACCAATAATGCAAAAGTGAAATGAAGAAAGCTTTAACTTATATTTGTACATTTCTTTGAATGCAAAAGCGCATCCCATTACTTTTCTCCATAGCTTTGTTATCTTCTGTCAAGTGCAGAGATGTCTAGAATCCCCCATGTTTCTCTTAACCTATGTCCCAAAAATGTGGAATTTGGCCACTGGTGAGCTCTTGATTTGTAGTAAGAAGGAAATGGTCCTTTCACATAGTTATTAATAGCTTGAATCAGAGCAGCAAATCTATTATTTTATTATGTCTTTCATTCTTTGGACAAAATTCAATGATATGAAGAGAGGAAATTTAAATCATTTGTTCTTTCTTTTTTGCTTGCATTTTGAATCATGCAAAGCAGTTCCCAATGACCTCAAGATGCTTGGAATTATATTTTAACCATGCAGTTTGAGGCTAGATCTAAAAGCATTAAGTTTGGAAAGGCTGACGAGGAATAAATTTGCAAAGGAGATAAGTGAATGATCATGAGTCAGATTTGCACATGCACCAAAATGACAGAGTTGCGTTCCCAGCTTTAGTTGTCCACTGTGAAATGGGATGGATATTACCTATCCTTCCAGCTGGCTATGATGTTTAACTGGTTCAGATAACAAGAACAAATAACTACTAATGCTCTCTGTGAAATAGGTATACAGTATGGTGATTTAACTAGGTCCCAATATTTACTGTCTAGAAGGGAATTCTATGGAAAAGCAAATGTACATAATGATTTTATTCAATTTTTCAGCCAGTCTTAGTTTTTACCTGTCTTCCAGCTGCCCAAACAGCCCGAGAACAATTTGAAGAAGTAGAGAAGTCCTTGAAAGAAATGGAGGAATCAATCAGGTAGGACTTTGGAGAGAGAAACTGTAACTGTTCAACTGGGTGATAGCTTCTGTGAATAAGAACATGAATGTTGCTACTTTGGCCCATCTTTGTATGGGTTCCTGATGCAATTAACCTCCTGGCAATTAGTTCCTCAGTAATAGATACCCTGTCTGGGTGATACCCTGTCTTCAATGACACCCACCAAGGCTTTCCAATGTAGGAACAGTCTTCTGACCCATTATGTTTTTGAACAGTTCAGAATGAGGCAGTTTTCCCTATCGGTAATCTGGAAGCCCATCTTATCACATCACTTCCCACTAGTTTCTGACATTTGTAGCTCCTGGCTGAATCCAGGAATCCAAAAGTAGATTGTCCATTTGCTTGTGGCCAACTCAGAAAGCCACCTTATTTTCATAACCTTTTGGTCCAAAGGGCTTCTTCCCTTTGTATTTACATTCAATCTTGATGGGGAGGTGCCTTTTTTTTTTCATCTGGGAACCTAGCAGGGTGGTATTAGAAGGTTCATGAGCTTAAAATATCAACATGAATTCTATCCTGGGGTGAATGGGTAAGTGAGAATTACTTTAGAACAACAAACTGGTTTTTAATAGTCCTGTTCTCTATTATTTCTTGCTATCTTGATGTGTCTTAACTTGCATATTCCATTTGAATTTTCCATAAAGATGAAAAGGTTTGCTCTGGAGGGATGGGTGCTATTTTGTCATTCGACTCACATCTTTTTCTCCCCAGGTCTCAAGTGGGGGAGGGTAAAAGATGGAAGCCAGAAATAAATTTCAAGCTGTCTTCTATTGATTGCATACATAATTATTGCAGTAATCACACCACTCCTGAGCTCTTAGACTGGGAGGGTGGTTTTAGGGAGCAGATGGGAGATCTCAGCATGCTTAGTTAGTTGACCCTGGTGACAGACACTTCATTTTTAGCTATTGGGGGGAGTTTTAATTTGGGAGATTCTTCCTCCTCCCGAAAAACATAATACACGCTATATTGGATCCTCTGAATGCAGCCATTCTCACTGTGCTTTTAATTTCTCTTTCTCACTTTTTCTTGAGAACAATTTTGTGTATATGTAATCTGAATACAGATTTGTGCCAATTTAAACAGTGATCAACGCAATCAGTCAGTCCTTTCTTGTTAATTTTTAAAAGTTTTCTTTACCTATAAAACAATGTTCTATAATTTCTAGCAAAAATTCCACTGTGAAAGATGATTGTTTAGGTAAGTTTCCATAGCGAAATGTCACCGGAGAAGCATGGATCCTGGACATCAACTTTCTGTAGTTTAAATGCATCTTAAATGCATCTCCAGAATAGGCTGTTGGAAACCTCTCTTGCATAAGCCATCCTTTCCCCAGCAGATATTTATGTTTGGTGCCCAATATATCTCCACTCAGAAGTATCTGGGCTCTTTAAGCCAAGAGATGCAGATTGCTTTGTCTCCATCAAGGACTTTTTTTTTTCCAACTAGAGCTGTCCGTTGCTGAATCTTAGTTGACCTAGATCTGTGAAGCGCTTGGGGTATGGATTTTCAGTTCCTGCAGTAGCAGTTTCCATTTCTATAATTTCCATTTCCAAATTTATAAAAAAGTCACATGAAAACTACTGTTACTTCCATTCGCAGTAGGCATTCATACCTAAGTCTCATCCCTTGCATAGAGAAAACTAGCATGTCAAGGAGAATACTAGGCTAAAATTCTTCTCCCTGAAGTTCTGTTTAAACATCAATGATAGAATGGTTGAAGGAGTTAGGGAGAGCATTTTGTCATCTGCGGTAGTGCAAGTAAGATGCTAGATCATGACCTTGGGGAGAAAATGGCTTGCAATGGCAGGTGCAAAGCAAGAGCTTTAATTGAAGTCCTTTAAAATTGATTGTAGAAGGGGGTGATTTCCATCTAGCCATAATTTAGCTGTAGCTGCAAGCACAACCTGCCCCTCCTCACCCCCTGGGAGGTCTCCAGTTTGGCCCATTAGGAAAGCTTTTAAGGGGACAGGAGGGGCACAGAGGATCCGTTAGCTAGGCATGCAGTTAATGGAAGCTGTGAGAAGCAGCTGAGACCTGTTTTGTTGGTGTCACTTTTCAAAGCAGTTTTTTTTTTAATTCTTTGGGGAATGAAACACCCTTCCCTATCCTCCCCCTGGATTTTGGATCCCTGGAACTCACTTTTTAGATTACCAACCCTCTTTTCTTCAGAATTGACTGTTAGCCTCCCAGCACAGGTTTGCTCCTGTTTCCTAGGACAGGTAAGGCTGGTGCTGGCAGAGAGGTTGAAGCCTCTTCCCTCAAGACTAGGTTAAAAAATCCATATGTGCACCAGGAACATTATCTTGCCAGCTTGGCTTGGATGTACAATATAGAGGAATGGAAGGATACTGTATTAAGTTTCTGAAGAATGAATGAAGAGCAGAATTAATTTTGCCCAGGGAAGAGGAAAATGCTTCCTTCTTCCTGAAAGCTCTTTCCATCTGACTGGGGCCAAGCATTAGCTAAGGGCAGGTCTTTCATCAGACAAAGAGCTTTGCATCCATCTGTGTGCCCGGGAGAGAGACCTGTAATTAGGGGTAGCCTTGGTGACAGGGCGGTAACCATGGGATTCAGCCTCCCCAACTTGCCTTCTTTCTGCTCTGTGGGTCCCACGGGTCTGCACACAGATGATAAGGACAAGAAACAAAGAAGACAGCTTCTTGACAAAGATCAGTCTATAAGATCTGAGCTGCTAAATGAATAAAATAAATAAACAAATCCAGATGACCACCATATGAAAGCAAAGAGATTCAGAAAAACTCTTGTTGCCATCTAGAGATTGCCTGGAGTTCTATAACACAGTATTGGTACCCTAATGGAAGAGTTTGAGTAAAAAGGGCATTGATCATTGGTGCAGGTAAAGCCTGCCTTTTACCATTCTGTGGGTGGGCGGGCAAGACCCATGTTCATGCTTCAGGCTCAATCATGATTGAACTGAAGAGGCTGCTGCCAATTTAGTTCTCTCTCTGTGCATCTTAATGTTGATGGCTGAATTCTGGGTGCAGCTCTTGAAAAGTAACAGTGGTTACTATCCCTAGGCAGATTGTGGATTTGGCTCATTTTGAGGAAGTGTGTCCCTTTGTCAAATGCAGCAAGTTACAGGTGATCCATTGCATCTTTCGTTTTCCCACTCCCTAATTGAGAGATAAGCCCTCTAGCTTTTCATCTTTCTTCAAAATACACATATTTCACAAAAGCTTTTCTTGATGGTGGCAAAAATTTTTCCCTTCCTATTCTTTGCTCTCCTCCACCCCTTCAGTTCCCCATAGCCCCTCCACATACAGTAGAACCTCTGGTCACAACCGTAATCTGTTCCATGACTTCAGTCGCAACCCAATTTGGTCGTGACCAGAAGCGAGACTGACATGCACATACAAAAAAAAAAAAATATGTGCAGAAGGGGAAATTGCTGTGGCTNCATGCACATACAAAAAAAAAAAAAATATGTGCAGAAGGGGAAATTGCTGTGGCTGTGTTTGATCGCCACCAAGTATTTGTTCACGACTAGATGCAAAAAATTTGCAAAATTTTTGGTCATCACCCAATTTGGTCGTGGTCAGAAGTGTTCATGACCAGAGGTTCTACTGTATTATGAATTCCCTCCCTAAAGCTGAAGTCTGCCAGGGAGGGAAGTCTTTCCTCTCCAGCTACTTTGTTTTACTTTAACCAATTGGGTATTTATGAAAGTCAGCTACTCTCTGAATACAGCTTCAACATTGTTTTGAAGGAGTCAGATGTCAAGGAAAATTGATTTGGAAAGAATTTGGAACTGGGATTTTGGGGAAAAATCATACCACATTCTGTTAAATGAGACTACAAATGTTCCTAAAACTTTAATAATTACCATTAATCAGTTTAGCAAACTATCTTGTTATTTTTATATTTTTTTTTTCTTTAACAGTGTCTTTTCCGCTATTTTATTTGTTTTTCTAGGAATCTGGAGAAAGAAATTTCCTTTGATTTTGGTCCAAATAGAGAATTTTCTTACTTGTATGGCCAGTGCTATGAACTCACTACTAATGAGTAGGTGCCTATTTCTTTATATTGAATTGTGTTTCTGTTGAGAGTGATCTCAGTATCCAGATCAACCACATTTGCATCTCTTTTGATTATATATTTCTCTCAAGTAATGCAGAATGTAGTAACTTTTTTATCAGCTGCAGTTCTTCTGTAGTATACAAAATAATTATTCATATGGAATTAATGAGCTGATTCAGTGTTCCTACCAGATCAAAGTTGTATTTTGGTGAACATGAGATGCCTTATCTATACCCAGGTATATACACACAAAATTTGTTTCCTAACTCTCACTAATTCTGGAAATGTTTGCAAGGTACTCAGCTCAATGAGGCAACCTTCCTGGTTTTCTAGCAAACCATTATAAAAAGCAATTCACAACCTCAGTTTTTTTGGCTTTTAGTTATTTTAAGTTGGCAGTTGTTTTATATAAATATTAATAGTGGCTATTTCCTGCTATTTGCCTAATTCTGAGATGGGGAAGGAAAAGAGTCCCAGGATTGCTTTTACTTAATAGACTAATAGTTAAAAGTGTTTATGCTGAGTCTTAGAAGGGAACTTGCTTACTGCGAGAGATATGGAAATCATCATGCAAGGCGTGACATACATTTCTTTTGTGCTTTTTCCTTTTTTCTAGATACATTTATCGCCTCTGCCCCTTTAACAGAGTGTCTCAAAAACCTAAGCATGGCAACTCAGAGACTAGCCTTGGGTAAGAGAGTTTGATGCTGTCATACCCTTTGAGGATTGAGCATGGCATCCATGCTGCTCATAGCAACCAGAGGTCATTTGCTTCTTGAACTAAATTGAGAAGTGATCAGGTACAATGGTCAAAAGGCTGAGCTATGAATTAAAAAGCCCCTCTTTTGGGTTTTGATTCTGCCCTGAAGTCCCTAAGTATATCAAATCCTAATCTAAGTGTATCAAACCGTGTTCCTCCTTTCATCCCTAACCCAATCTTTGAAAAAGGAGGGTACAAGAGCTGTGGTGGTGCAGTGGTTAGAATGCAGTACTGCAGGCTATTCCTGCGGGCTGCTAGCAATTTGGCAGGTCGAGTCTCACCAGGCTCAAGGTTGACTCAGCCTCCCATCTTTCCGAGGTCAGTAAAATGAGGACCCAGATTGTTAGGGGCAATAGGCTGATATTGTGAACTGTTTAGAGAGGGCTGTAGAGCACTGTGAAGCGGTATATAAATCTAAGTACTATTGCTATTACTACTCTATTTTGGAAGGCAGTAGAATTGTGTCATGATCACCTATTTAGAGCACAGATGACACTTTGAATATTTGCCTTGTATTCATTTTATATATGCATATTAAGAGCATTTCCTTAATCTTAATTTAGTGAGTGCCTCGAACAGTGCCCATTCACAGTTACAATGGTGGTAAAAAAGTAACTTTGTGACCAAACTTTGCATTGACAATCTTTACAGATCTGTAAAGCAAAGGAAAGCTGAAGGAAGGTCATAAGACAGTCACAATTTCATTTAATGACTGCTTCACTTACAACCAATTGTGCTTATTCCAATTGTGATTGCTAAATGAGGACTACCTGTAGTGTCAGGATTAAATTCTTCTCCAGTATGCTGAAAAAGAGTCATTCACAAAACATGTTGTGAAACTTTTAAAATGCTTATCTTCAGGCTTTTCTATTTCTAAAGGATTACTTCTCATGACCCAATCTCTCGATAGAGGGAAGAGCAGTGTGTATATGCACTGTATATGTATTTTCTTCCGGACCTTAAAATGGCTGACTTTAAAGTGGTTTTGAAATAAGTTGGGCCTGCTTTTCTTCTTTGAACTTCCTGGATTAGGTTAGCAAGAGTTCATTGGTGCACTGACTACCTTCTTTCTTTCTAGTACATGGGGATCCTGGGCTGGTTCAGATGAGAACAAATTCAGCATCATGAAATATGAGCATGGTACAGGCTGTTGGCAGGGCCCCAATCGATCTACATCGGTGAGTTCTTTCAATGAGGAAAAATGGATACAGCTAATCTTTATAGGAAGCAAATAATTGTAGTCTTGGAAGAATATTGACTTTCATAGACTTTAGAATTCTGAATTCCATCAAACGTTGTACCTCCAAGTGGACCCATTAAAGGTCATCTCCAGATCCCATAGAGGAAATGACTGTGTACACTTGCAGTGAAGTAAGCATTAAATATGCTGCAGGAATATGGTGGAAAATGAACGGCTGTGACTGGGCTGGCAGATATACAGAGAAGCAGCTAGAGGGGTTGGGCAGTGAAGATGGAAGGGGGAGAACATGTCTTCCTTGCATTAGAAATTGAAAAATTAAACAGATTAGGAGTTTTACTTGAAGTTCTGGATTGGACTGGTCTCCTGCCTCCTTCCTTTGGAGCAGTTTGGTGAGAAACTTGCAGCACAGATATATTTTTCTCCCTGTCAAAAGCTGAAATCAGCAATTCTGTTTGTTTGCGAATAGATAATGTGCTGTGTTGCAGAGGCTTATCCTTGGCCAACTGGAATGTGGGAGACAAATCTTTTAGTGGGCAATTTTCATCTTGAGATGTAAAGAAGTGGACATGGGTCTTGTACATTTATCAAGTTCTGAATATTACCTTGCTAGGAACGTAAAAAGAACATATCATGACAAAATTCAGCACAGTTATTTCTATCACATGCTAGTTTTTGCTTCATGCACAAGGGAAAAAGTCTTTTGAGGACAGATTTTTCAAATCAACATACAAGCCCTGGTGTCTGAAACGGTGCAGGCTGGAAAAGCTGAACCTTTTTTCTACATCCTTTCAGTATTGGTTAATGAAGATTTTGAAGCAAGTATTTTTTCTCTGTAACAAATAATAAAACCTACACTGATAAGAATTGAGTCCTAATCGACGATCACTTAAACATGAGCTAGCAGTGTGCAGTGCAGCTAAAACTAATGGTATCCTTAGTATAAACAGAGACATAGAATCACAATAATGTGCAATATTAGTACCATTTTATGCACCACCCCTGGAATACTACATCCAGTTTTGGCACCACGTTACAAAAAAGTTGTTGAGACTTCGGAAAAAGTGCAAAGAAAAACAACTAGAACGATTGAAGATCTGGAGACAAAAACATACGAAAAACAGTTGAAGGATTTGGTTTTTGGCTAGTCTAGACAAAAGAAGGACATGATAGCAGTATTCCAGTATTTGAGGGACTGCCACAAATAAGTGGGGGGGGTTTCAGCTTATTTTCCAAAGCACTGGAGGAAAGGACAAGAAACAATGGAAACTAATCAAGGAGAGAAGTAACCTGGAATTAATGAGAAACTTCCTAATAATGAGAAACAATTAAGCAGTGGAACAGCTTTCCATCAGAAACTAAAGGTGCTTCATCACTGGAGTTTTTAAGAAAACACTGGACATGGTATAGGGCCTCCTGCTTGAGTAGGGAGTTAGACCAGAACAGCGGTCGCCAACCTTTTGGACCTCAGGGACCACCAAACTCATAATTTTAAATCCCAGGGACCACTAACTAATTTGTGGGTGTGGCTTGGTGGTCATGTGACTGGCTGGGCATGGCTTGTATGTAAATATTATAAATATTTATATAAATATTGATGTTTTTATAAAAAAGAGCAACTTTTACCTAAAATCAGGCAAAGCAGGCAGACCTCACAGAATCATTCAGTGATCTATCTATCTGCCATCGGCTAACTCAGTCTGTCACATAAAATTTGTTTGCCCTGAGTCTGCATTGAATAATAGAACCTTCAATCCTAAGCAAAGTTCGGCTGTGCTCAAAAGCAGAGCTGAAGATCTAAAGATTAGATAGAAAGCAAGAAATGCAATTATTTCCTGCTTCCTAGCTAATCTAAATCTCCCGGCACAGCAGAACAGCTGATGGTCGGGGAAAAAAAAGGAAAAATAGCAATTTAGCAGGCAAGTTTGCAGGGTAAGGAGTGAGTGGGCAGGGAGGGTTCCCGCGGGCCATGTGGGCTGCATACCCTTGTGTTTCTGTGTAGCCTGGATTAATTGCTTTGGGGGGGTGCTCTGGGGGTGAGATTTCTCTGCAGCCCACCATTTTCTCGCAGCCCACCAGTTGGCAACCCCTGGACTAGAAGACCTCCAAGGTCCCTTTCATCTCTGAAGCCAGTATATCATTTGTTAGAATGGGACAGTATCACACCTGCCCCAGGATGATCTCTTAGGGAAGTAAAATACTCAACTTCATTTGGTAGTAGTGAAAAGGCACTTTTACTAAGAGATGCTGATTGCAGTAAAGTCAAGTGGAATCCTAAATTTAATTTCAAATATGTGCTGATAGTCTGAGGCTAGTTCACTTATTTAGATTTTTATCTCATCCTTACTCTTAACTCATGACGGGAAATATACCTCATACTCCTTCCTCCTCCTATTTTCCCCACAACAGCAACCCTGTCCAGTGGGTTGGGCTGAATTGGAATGACTGGTCCCAAGATATCCAGCCAGCTTTCATTACTTATACTGTCTGTAGTATGTTGTGGGATAACTAGGGGGTCATTTCTTCTTTAATTGCTCAATTCAATTACAGTTTAAGAGGCACTGACATTTGCTCTGATTTTTCTCCTACTAAGGTGAAACTTTCATGTGGCAAGGAGACAATTATCACATCCACAACAGAGCCCAGCCGTTGTGAGTATTCAATGGAGTTTGTTACCCCAGCTGCTTGCCATGAGCCAAAAGATCTTGGCCACGATGAACTCTGAGACAGGTGAGTTGCATCAGCTTAGAATCATATTCTTTGCTTAATAGCTGGGAGGAATCATGAAAGGACAAATATGTTTCAAATAATATTCGTCTTCCTTCAAGGGCATTTGGGAGAATGTCACCTTTCAATACTAAGACCTTCAGTTCATAGACTGTATCGAAAAAAGGATCATTGTTGTTTCCATCTTTGTCTTCCTGACTTATTCTCTTGTGTACCATTTTCTTGCAGCTGTACACAACCACCCCTGCCAGAGAAGCCAGGTTCTAATTCATATGATTCCAGGCAATTTTGTAGAATTCACCACATGGTTTGCCTCAAGATGTGCTCTTTGTGAATTCCAACAGTTATTGTTACTCTGGCCCAGTGGACTTTGAGGTTCGAATTTTCATTTTCCCTGTCAGCTACTAGGACACAAGTCTTTTTCCCATCCACCCAGTTGTGACCAAATATCACCTTCCCAAACACGTCCACTTAAGATTGCACAACTACCTGGCCTTTGTTCTGCTGGCAGAAGGCTTCCTCCACTCCAAAATTGGATGCTTTTATGAAGAAGGAGATGCATTTACTTCTCATTCACAGTGGAGAGACCTCAAAACTGTCTACCTGAAGCTTTTCCCTGCTGATATTTTTCTGAAAATCACTCAGTGGTGATTTCTCCACTGAGTCTGAAACTTTGGGACAGGTGAAACAAGAAGAGGGGACAAAAATCACCACCTGTTTTTTATCTGCTGTTTTTCCTGGAAAAAACCCCCACATTCCCATCCAATAAAGAAAAGTCCTTTCTGTCTTGTCTTTTTCTGTGAAATTGAAGGTGGGAGGTGAGCCGGGTTACATTAAAGAGCTATGGCCTAAACAGGGCCTGTTTAGGCCAGCTGGTATCAGCTGTACAAACACATCACCTCTCCCTCCTCTGAAATTGCCTAAAAGCATCAATGGGGATTAGGGACATGGGTTCCAGCCACAGACCAGCCTCTTCTCCGCCCACCCCCAGGGTCCTTGGGGATGAAGGCCTGCCCAGCTCTTCTGGGCTTCTTCTGTTGATAAAGAGGGGAGGGGGAGGGGGAGGGGGGAGGAAAAAGCTGGTGCCTTTCACCTGCTCTCTTTGATTGACCTCGAAGCCCAACCATTTCCATAACAAAACCGGAGGCTCTTTCGCTCCCAGCCCCATTGTTTTTCATCTGAACCCTTCTTCAAAAAAGCATCTGCTACTTTCTGGGACTGGATGGGGAAGGTGGGGAGGCCTTCTCACAAAAGACCCTGATGAGGATTACGTTTTACTATATGCCTTCAGTTCTCTGCTGGAATAGTGGGTTGGGAGGGAAATAAATTCTGTGAGGTTTTATGTTGAGCGTATTGGATGATATTTGAATGAGGAAAATGGTTTCCTACTCTGTCATTTCTTAGCTTATGTGGCATTTTCCACTGGTGGGGAGAGCAGGCATTAAATTGAAACAACTGATGTCAAAGGCAGACGACTAGAATATCCTCCGGATATTTTGAACTTTTTCTGCCCTAGCTAGCAAGGCAAGTAATAAGGGATTACAAAAGTAATAAGGGATTACAAAAATTGGTCTCGCCTATCTGAAAGGTACCAGCAGGTTTAGATATGACTTATGTATGTGTTTTCGATTAGCAAAGAATGGTAAGGCTCCAACAAATGATATATGGGAAGTATGTCTTCCCAGAAACGTGTGAGTTCTACATCTCTTCAGATAGGCAAGGGGTAAAATTTAAGTTACCATCTCTGAGGCTTGCTTTATTACTTCAGTATTTGAGAAAATAAGAGGGTAATCCTTGGTTGTCAAAATGAGATGTTTACAATAGGAAGACATATTTCTGTAGCAGGAAAAGCCCGCTATCCCTGATTCAGGATACAGACACTTATCTTGTCATCACCGATGCTACTAGAACCACCAGGCTTACTTTACAACAGAGATACTTGGATTGTGCAACGCCATCAGGCCTTCCCATTGTTTTAACCAGGATTGGTGGATTTAACTCAAGTGTTACGGTTTTTATATAATACACCAAACTATCAAAACTGATTAGTTTGCACATTTTTTTCTTGTGCCTTTGAATCAGAATTAATTCCTGGTGGCTGCCTGGATAAGTCTCTGCAGATTTCTTGGTAATATTTTGGAAGTGTCTGCCCTTGCCTGCTTTCTCAGAGAGTGACGAGGCCAGGATCATCCCTGCTGGATTTGTATCTAACGTGAGACTCGAACTCATTCTCCCAGTGTATAGCCTGATGCCTTAACCACACTGGCTCTTTTGAGCTCCATCTTTAAGAATGCTCTTCACTGATGTCCAGCAGGTCTCCTTGCTTCCCTCTTTAAAAAGTTATGCCTGTACTGTCCCAGGCATCATCAGGATGCCTGTATTTCCTCTCAGTGAGCAGAGTGCTCCACAGGGACAGCCAACGTTTCTCCTGCATCCTCCTACAGCTCTTCTCTTTACAATTCTTAGAATGCATTACATCTGCTGATATACTCTGATCTGGAATAAAATAGTAACCTTGGTCTACATTATTTCTCCATTTAATAGCAAAAATGAATGAAAAGTAGCAAAGTTTTGAGCTTGCTGGAGGGAGAAATGTCAGACATTTTCAAGCAATGTTAACAGGACTGCTGCAACTGTCCTATTGTACCTGGAGAACCAGGTCTTAAAATTTAGCTGAGTTTGCCATTTGTGATATACAGGGCTGTCAAACTTATGGCCTACGGGCCGGGTGCGTCACACACTACACCCACGCCTGGTTTAGCAAAGGGGAAAAATCATGATGTCATGTGACGATGCAACAATGCAAGTTTGACACCTGATACAGTATATGCTTTTCCACAACGTGCTTACATTTGGAGTAACCGCAGGCTCTGATGTAGTTCTGTGTATTAAGCAAGCCATTATTTGTTGTTAGTCTTCAAGAATAGAGAATAAACTCCAGAAAGCACACAATTTATTTTTCTGTTCCAAGTAAGATGTGATCTGCCCAGATCAGTCCTGTGTGGAAGTGAAACTCCATGGCGCTTCCTGGAATTCTCTTCAATATAAGACACAGACTCTCATAAGATTCTGAACTTTTTATTTTCTGGCATGAAAAGTACAAATAATTAAACAATTCCATGTAAAAGTTTCATACAGCCACCGTGCCTGAAATCCCAGTAATAAATAGTCTAAACTAAATGCAAAGTGTCATTTTTATTTTTTACAATTTTTTAAACCTTTCTCACATCAACTGACTCTCATTTTTTTTAGATATATTTTTAAAAACTGTCCCAATCCATGTGAAGCTTCAAGGAACTCTGGGGGCAGGCACTCCAGACCTATCCTCTTTTCCCCTGAGCCCTGCCATACCCATGACTAAATATATTGGTGGGAGGCTAAGGGGCATGTAAAAGTTATTAGGAACTCGCCATGACAACAGACAATTCTTTAACCCTCTGCTACCTTCAATGTTGCACCCTGACCCACCACTGGCAAACAGTAAGGACATCTCCTGAGCCCTTCTTGCTCTGATGCCACCAGGCAAAGTGCTTTAATTTCCTCCCTGCCCTCATTCAATCCTTAATCAAGCCACTTCACTTCTTAGTTAAACTTACACTAGCACTTATTGCTACTTGAAAAAAATACACTTGAAAAGGCTAGATTGCTGTAGCTGGTAATCAACAGATCCTAAAAGATAATTTTGTTTACCACTAAATGCCCTTGTTACAATGCAGGATTAAGATTGCAGGATTACACATTTAGTAGGATCTGACCAAAGGCAAAGCAAGGCGGTTCACACAGCTGAAACTGATGGCAAAGCTCCTGCTATTAGTAGCTGTGAATGCCATGTATGCAGCTTGACTTGATGGCTCCAGTTCATAACAGCTCTTTAAGCACAGAAGTAATTTGAAGAGAGGGCAAAGAAACCTTTAAAAGGCTGTGTTTTGTGTATGTCCAGATATCCATTTCACATCTTGTTTTCAAGGTCTAGCCTTAGGTATTGAGGCGTCTTGAAAAATGAGGCAAGGCAAGTGCTCTACTGCTGTGATGTTATTTTTGAGAACAACCTGAAAATACCATTCCTCGTTTGTGCCAAGTCTTAAAAGAGGCAACCTTTCCTATTCTGATCATCTCTAAGGCACCAGACAGAGGGTTAGACTTAGCCATTCCTTCTGAGTCTGGTTAGTTGCATAAATGGCTCAAGCTATTGCTTGAGTACACTGAGAAACACCATCCCTTCTTGAATGAGAATGCAGTTATGGTTGTAATGCACATTTTTGTAATAAAAATCCTTTTGTAAAGTACTCCCTGCTATGCAAAGCACCTGTTTTATGTGCCATTCTTCAGGGGCCTGTTGTCCAGATGAAAAGCAAAAAGGCTTCCATTGTTACACATTAAAAATTGGCATTATGATACATAAAGCAAGTCTGTGTTTGCTATCTATATGGCACAGCAGTTTTCATGCTAAAAGTGTTTTAGCATTTCTGCACGTGCGCTAATTTGAACATGTGCCATGAATCAGCTATGGCCATTTCTCACTAAGTGAGGAGCATGCCTGAGCCTGTTCATCACATTGGATGGCTGCAGAGCCTGGGCAGGAATTGACCTCCCAGATGAACTCCTGACAGCCTGATTGACTACTGTATCAAGGATAGTGGAAGCGTCCAACATCTGTAGGAAGGGCTGTCCTGGACCACTTTGCCTTTTGTGGAGCAGTGGCTTCAAGAGGTGGCGGCTTATGTTTGGGAGCACAGTAAGTTCACAGAGTGCAATTATTTCTTTAACCAAACCATCAGCTTTTCTGTCCTATCTGAATGCAAAGCAGCCACAATTTAGGATTTGTAGAAGCCAGCATTTGTAAGTGGCTTTGTCAAATAATATTTTTAACAGTAACCCATCAGAACAATACCCATCAGAACATTTTAACAGTAACCCATCAGAAATCAGTTAAAGACCACTTATCCAACTTTTCAGTCAAATGCCATGACTCTTGGTATATTTGAATATACCAAGAGTCATGGCATTTGACTGAAAAGTTGGATAAGTGGTCTTTAACTGATTTCTGAGCTGACTTCTCCAGAAGACTGAAGTGGTTTAGTTGTAAGAATTAATTATTTGTAAATATGTTTTTAATCAGCCATGAAACTGACTAAATGGTGAGAAAAGTGCATTCTTACAGTCTACTTTCTAGTTAAAAACTAAAAATATGATATAGTATTTCTTTCACATCTGTTTTAATGGGGGTAAACAACTTTTTTTTTTCATTTCAGCAATTAGGAAATTTACTTTTAAGTATTGGAACACCGTTTTCAGGAAAGATTTTTTTTCCCCTCAAGCCACATAATGTTTTAAAATGGAATAGTTTCTCGGTAAATTTCAGTGTTGATAAGGATATGATACAAAGCTAGGCAACCTATTTTTGGTCTAATTTTTTAAAAATCTTTAAATCACAGACATCTTCTGTTTAGAAAAAAATATAACCTGACTTCCAAGGCCTTTTGCACTTTTCTTCAAAATCTGGACTGATACAGATTCTCTTTGCCTTGGAAACATATCAGGCCTTGACTATTTGGCCACAGGCCCCTTTTCCAGCACATAAAGCAGATCCCAAAGGGGTCCTTTCCATGCCTGGGGTTCCCCCTGCCCTCCCCGTTTAATTACTGCATGATTCCATGTGGCAGGGAAGAAATCAAAATAAAATGGAAAGATTGATTTTCACTGTGTTTCTCTTTGATCAGAATGTAACTCTTTTCTCAAATTGTTACCTGGGACTTTAACAAAACAGTTGTATTTTGCAGTAACAGGGGCTATACATGGCAGCCAAGAACTGCTTGCATACTTCAAGTACCCTTAATGAGTGGCCTAGTATTTTGCAAAACCACTTACTGCACTATTCACAAGGAGGAAATGCATGTTTAAAATGATTTCAGTTCTACTCTTCATATGCAGTGTTGTGAATTCAATAAGACTTTCCCAGGTAAATATCTACAGAATTTAACACAAGATACATGTTGTCTAACCAAAACAAATTTCCCTTTGTGCTTAAGGATCTCAGTGAATCAGAGCCAGAAAAGGTTGGGAATGTCCTGTACATGAAAAAAAAAAAAATCAGTTGCCTGTGATGCTTGCTTAAAATATTTGAAATAAAAAAGCAAACTGTCACTGAAATAATTTTTGTTAACATGTGGGAGGGATGCTGAGTGGCAGCATGTGAAGGCCAGAGGATACAGAATACAAGAATAGAGAAAATGACAAGCTACACGTTCCCTTCCCACCCACCCCATAACCTTCTAATAGAATGAACTCAAAATGTGTTTTTTTCCAACAAGACAACAAAACAAACTTGTCTACAGATTTTGCTGTATATGCCACATTAGTAGATTGTTTTTAAAATGTTTACCTCTGTGCACTTTGCCCTGATGGAGAGCCTGTCATTTAAGCTTTTAGTATTGTTTCAATTTTGTTTGTTATTTAATAAATAAATAAGGAATAATCATTTTCAGCAAATTAAAAATATTTCCCTTTTAACTTGCAACTCTGATGAGAACATAAATATACACAAATGTATTCTTACAAGGCAGTAATAAATATTTAAGTTAACAATAAGTTAAAACTACAAGAAGCTAAAATTCGCAAAAAGATACAAGAGTTAATGGTGCCAGGTTTTTTTTGTTCTTTTTCTCATTTTATCGCAAACAGAAGCTGCCACAGACTCTTACAAAACACAAGTGAATACATTTATTGTCAAAAAATCAAGAAATCCTAAACTAATTTCTAAATCATTAAACAATTAAAACTCGAACTAATGCTAAAATGTTTAATTATCATTAAGTTCGTCTTTTAAATGTTGTTCATTTTTTTCCATTTTTCCTTTGACAGCAAAAGAAAACAAAGTCCTTTGCTCAAGTGCTATCGATGACTCGTTGTTTTTAGCCAACCAAAATAAATAAATAAATAAAAATGGAAATTAGGTCATGTGCATTTTCAGGATGTGTTTGTTAACAGAGATCCAAAGAGATGCCTTGGGAAAGGCAACCACAATTTCATTCCCTTTTACAATTAGATTTTAAGAGAAATTCTCATTCCCTTCAGCATGTGGGAAGGAAGAAAGGGTAAGGAAGGTAGATCTGGGTGTCACTGGAGTACAACCTATATAAATAGATTTATCCCACTTCAAGGCTCCAATCTAAAGGGAAATGGCCATAAACATGAAACAGTTTTTTAAGCAGCAGCCCTACAGAGAAACCATCTGACATTTAAAAAATCTTTCTGGGTTCTTTTGGCTTAATTTGAGAAACAGGGTGATCCTTCTGAAGAAATGGTTAAAACTCCAAAAGAAGTATTTGTTTAGCATTTATGGCAGCCAGCCAGGCTAAAAACAAAATTTTCAGTTTCCTGCTTTTAAGCAAACAAATAAACAGAATCCAGCTAACATTACAGAGCTCTGTTCTGAGAAAAAGCCTTGGCCTATATACTTGCCCTCTGCCTTTCTCCCCCACCTACCTACAGCCAAGGTTAAAAATGGTTTGTTGACAGCAAGGAAGAAAAGTCTCACTTCTGCCCCTTGACATCTAACTTGTCACAGGACTTTGTTATCACAGGAAAACTTGCATACTAGCATGACACTTTCCAGCATTTGTCTCAATTTATTATGAGGTCACTGAGAATACATTCAGCTCGAGGACCTACCAGGAAAGCATCCTCCAACCCAAGGATGATAGGACAAAGACCAGGTGGTAATTATTGAGGCAGCCCATTTTTTTCTTTTTTTTAAAAAACCCTTTGCATGATTAAAAGGTAGGGGTGAGCCAATTTGTTTTAGCTTCACCCTGGCAAAAGTTTCAGGTTAATGAGATAGAGGCAAGAATTGCCTTCTGGACAGGAGTCTCTGTTCAAGGTTCTACACAGGGTTAGCTCAGTCTGTTAAAATAATCATTATAATAATAATGGAGTGTCATTAGAGACAATCCCTTCATTAATTTGGGGGCATCATCCCTTGCCAGGAAGTGAGATTGGGGAAAAGTTTATCATTTGTGATAATGATTCATCTTCAAATAAAATAACTGAAAACAAGAATAGAACAGGAGGCAGCTTGAAAGATTTAGGCTTCCATAATACGAATCTGTTTTAAAATCCCATTGGACAGATGTGTGGACAAACTACCACCCCAACCATGTCAAAGCACCTGAATCTCTTGCTCTGTGTTGTTTTTGCAGGTAGACATTAATGCCAAGAATCCAGATT
Organism: Laticauda laticaudata; assembly: GCA_004320025.1. NCBI lineage: Eukaryota > Metazoa > Chordata > Lepidosauria > Squamata > Elapidae > Laticauda > Laticauda laticaudata. The sequence goes on from BHFT01061781.1 coordinate 30,868, forward strand.
TGCTATAGAAGGTGCATGTGTTTTGACAGGCAGATTCTGAAGGCGTGATACTCTAGTGTTTTCAGGAAAAGGATCCACACAGCTGGAACTTAGAACTACATCATTGGCTGCCCCAGAATCTTGGCTAGGTCAGTATGTTTGCAACATGGATATAGGATTGCTGAATCTCTTCCCCAACATCTGCCCGTATATGCACATGCACACCCAGATGTGTATGTGATCCAGTATCGAAGCATAGAGGAGTGCACATGCCATCAGGTTAGAATTAGAGGAAAAAATCAGGCTGAAAGCTAGATGTCTGACAAGAAGACATGAAGCGTGTCTTTGGCAAGGACCAGAAAGGCAGTCTTAAGTAGCCCACCTTACTGCGAGATAAGCACACGGTATTCATGCTGGCCTGTACTATAACCAGCAGCCCATGCTGCCTCAGACTGCAGAAAAGGCCAAGAGCCCAAGCAGGAGTGTTCATCTCAAAGGACTATAAGAGTTATTGCTGCCACGAGAAAAGGAGAAGTCCCCTGAGAGAAATCTTAAAGCATGGGAATCACAAGGCCTTCTTATGGTCTGAATGCTCCACAATTGCTTTACAGCGTAGAAAAGAAATTGGATCCCTTCAGCTAAGAGTCCTGCACACCAGCTAGCATTGGGTAGGCATCAGAGCAAAGTCTCAGTTGTGGTAGTCCATGATGCTAAAGTGCAGTGTTGCTTACAGGGTTGATTGGCATTGAGGAATATATTCTTTCTTGGGGATGATCAGCTATACCATTTAGTAGCTCTAAATCTAGTTGAAGGTGTAGATGCGCACCATTTCAGAGTTGGGGATTGTGTTAATTTGGAGAAAAGGAAATATTAACTTAAGGGGGATGAAATCCTAAAAAAGTTGCATCCTGGTTTTAAAATCCTAGCTAAAATGGGAATATGTTAATAGCTAGTTAAGACCCTTATATCTTACCACTGTCTGCATGACAACCTGCTAATAATTCATTTGTGAAGTGCCAGGAACAACAAACTATGCCTTTTTCTGAACATGGTATATCACTATGTCTTCGCACATCAGCATTTTCTTCCTTTCCCCTACAAACAGCAGTAGACCTGGGAATGATTTTGAGCCCTCTTCCCCTGACAAGCAAGGAATGTTCTATTGTGGGAAGGCAATAGCCTTCAGCAAGCAAAATAAACGTGGTGTTAAAAGAGACACCCAAATCCATGTTAAAGGCCAAGAATTAGTCTAGGGTTGCAATAGTGTGTCTGGAAAGGGCAAGTGGCAAACATTCCACTGAGATTTACTTAAACTGCATGGAAAGAGACAGATGGGTTAGAAAGAAAGCAGTGCCTTCCAGCACGCAGCCCTTTCTTTCAAGACAAGGTAATTTGGGAAAGAATCCCACAACGTCCCAGAACCAAACTGACCTGCTGCAGCTATGCTCATCTGAAGGAGCATGCCAGCCCTTTAGGTTGGTAGTGTCAGATACAATAACCAAGACTATTTTTTTCTGGAGTATTTTTCCCCCACCTCATTGCCATCTTATTGCCCAGAACAGTCCTTGGTTGCTTTTTTAGGGCAGCCATGCCCCAGTTAGAAGCAGGACCCTCTTTATGCTTAAAATGGTAGAGAATCCAACCTCAGTCAGCTAAATTTATTCCACAGAAACTTCCTGAATGCTCTCTGGCTCTACACTGCAGTTGTATATTAAGCACAATCTCTGCATGGCATCCTCATCCTAACATGTTTGGTTTGTTTTCTCCTTTATCAGGTATTGTTAACAGTGTTGAACCACCCATTTCTTCCCCTCACTGTTGATGGCCGGTTCTGTATTCCAGAGTTCAGCTGCAAGCAGAAGGAGCAGCAGGCTTCTGTGCCCTGGTCAGAAAGAGAGCAATGCCTTCTAAAGAGATTGTGCATGGAGGCAGGAATCAGGGTCTGTGAATAAGCAGCATTTCCTGGTTTGGGAGAGTTCTTAACTTTGCTCAATAATTTTGTGATACCTGCAGAAAATATTTTTTTTAAAAAGAAAACTATGGAAGTTGATGTGAATAAAAGCAGTGGTTATATTATGAAGCACGCAGCTTTCATTTAAAAACTTTTGTCAATTTTCTGTCCTTTTGGTTTTTGGGATAGTGTTGTGGTTAGCTGGCAGCAGGTGCAGATGGCTGAGGAGAGTGATGACTCTGATGAGGGGCCAGGACCATCGGAGTGGACTGCTGCCTTCAGAGATTGTGGGGGCTGGCAGCAGTGACGAGGAGGTTCCCGAGGAGCCTGTGCCAAGTGCACGTGCAAGAAGGATTACTTGGAGGAAAGAACAATTACAGCAGCACAGGCAACTCGGGAGTAAGGCTGCAAGGTAATGGCCCCTCTCTCAAGAGGATAAAAACCAGGTTTGGAAAAGCGTTCTTTGCAGACAGCAAAGAAGCTCTTAAGCTCAACTGGTGGACATCTTAGTGTTTGGAGAAATCTTGTAAATTAGTTCTTATCTCTGGGTTTTTGGCAGCCATGACAAACAACTTGGTAAGGCTCTTTCTTGTTGGAGCTAATTAGTGGAAAGCAGCCTTCAGAATATAATTTGTTATTAAACCTTAAAAGGTGGGGGCTGATGCCTTTGTCTGTGTTTGCTCTCTGGGTCAGAACAGACAGTGAGAGAATAGTGGTGCTGAAAATCTATTAATACAATCAAGTTATTATAATCCTCTGCCCCATCCTTGCCTCCCACAAAAGAAAAAATGCAAAGGGAAAAAAGAAACAGAAAGAAAATAAGAATAAAAAAAGTTGTCTCCATTTCCCGATTTTGATAGCTTGGGACAAAAATCACCTAAAATCTTTGGGACCTGAGACACAAAGTGTTGCTTCTGCACAAGAATCCGAAGGTCTTTCCAGGCAACTTACCCCTCCCTCCTCCCTCCCCAAAATACAGAGTTTAAAACATGCACTTGATGCTCAGTTGTTTTAAAAGGTGTAGACAGTGGGTTGTTTTTTTTTTTATCAAAGCTCCCTATTTGGGGAAAATGCTTTGTCTCAGCATCTTTCCATTACTGTTGAGAACATTTTAAGTAGATAGACAGCTATTTTTTCTGGGCTTGTTTTCATGACACCTCGCTTGAAGAACCTGATTTTCCTCTGGTGATCTGCTGCTAATTATTTCCTTTTTAACCGGTAGGGTTTTGTAACTTTTTAAAGTGTCTCATTTGTTGTATGCTGCCCTACGAATCATGGGACACTGATCCACTCTATGTTGGTCTCAGATGTCCTACATATAAAAGACAACTTAGCCCCACCTCTGAGCTGCCTTACTTTTTACTAAGCTGGGTGAAATGGACCAAGAGGAAGATGCTGATTTTGGGATGGACCCTTTCGAGCTTGAACTAGAAAAGCCAACAGTCCTTGGCTATCCTGTCCCCACTCTGCCAACAACACAGTTTGCAGCAATACTAACACTCCTATTCAGTGTATGGGGAATGTGTGTCACACATCAGGTGATGCCTAAGATTTGCTAGCAATCAATGTAGGTGTGTGGTAGCTTTGTTAATAATTTGAAAAGGCCCACTGGAAGGAATGATTGGACCATGCACAGCAATCGCACTTAGTGGCTTGTTTGTCTGTTTCCCCCCTTTGGAATTTGTTATTGTGACTGTGTATGAAGTTCAAGAACCCCAGTAAAAATTTCCAACAAGGTCTCTTTTCCTTTTTTATAAAAATAGATTTTTAAAATCTTTTTTAAAATTTTTGTTGGGTTTTCTTCTTTGTTTCAGTTTCACCTTTTAAAATTTATTATTTTCCCCTTGTTTGGTCACTTATTTGTTTTAAAAGAGAAAGGAAGACCTCAGCCCTACTAACCATCTTCCCTTTGCCCAAAACACCTTTCAATCTATTCAGTTGTCAGTGATCACAACTCTGGGGCTGATTTCCTTCCCCTGTGCTTGGTTCTATAAATTCTTCAAGAAATATCAGTTTACAAGAAAAGAAAAACATTTCATCTTGGGGAAGAAGAAAAATAAAATGTTTAATTTACTGCCCCTTAATGTCTCAAATAGCAAGTCCCTATTTCTGACCCGTAAGAAACTTATCTAGTCCTTACAACCTGATTAGAAGCCATAAAGACTCTAGAAATCTTGGACTTTGTGCCAAATTCTTGGCTGCCCTTTTTTACATCACTCTGGCCCAAACTTTCATTCAATGTAAAATAGTTAAATAAATAAGCAAATATTCAAAGCCTGGTCAGCAAATTTTACAACATACGAGTGTAAAATGGTTCTTCTTTTCCCAGGGAATGAGTTTTCTCTGGAATCAAATAGGAAGTACCCTCTTTTCAGACATAAAAGGTTAGATTTATTTTCCCAAATATGGCATCATTCTAATTAGGGGCCAAGGAAAACAGTGGGATTAAGAACCTGTATCACTAACATGTTAGACCAACAGATGAGATGAGTGCAATCTCCTCCAACCACATTTGTTCTTTTTCTTTCTTTCTTTTTGCATCATAAGAGAACAAAGGTGGTGAGCTGAATCTTTTTAATTCCTCCCCCTTGGCTAGCTCAGAGTAACAGTCATGACCTTCTTGGATTTGTTGGTTCACAATGTGTTAACATGAAGGGGCATTTCTATCACTTCTTACCGGGAGTGTTTGTTTAATCCTCCAGGGTCAGAAAAACTGTCCACCAAAGGAACCATACAGGTGTGGAATTCATAGAAGGAAAGATACATGGACAACTGGAGAAAGCTTCAGACCTGGGCATGTATGTTAAGAAAGCCTTGGAAGAGGGAGGGGTCACCAAGCATAGAAACAAGAGAGGTATCCTATTCTGAGCAGATGTCACCCCTGCATGCTGTCAGAACAGGGTTTAATTTTCAAGAAGTGGCTGACAAGTTGCTGCATCCGTGCTTCCCGCTGGGCTGTCGGGCATGGGGAGAAGGAGGGGGAGGAACCTCCTGCTTCCCAAAGATCACGGTGTCTGGCGGTTGAATATTCTGCAACATTGAGTCAATGAACATTTCCGTTCTTGTGGCGAGTTGGGGAAGAGAGCTGTTTCCAGCACACTGTTGCTCCCCCCTCCCCCCATCTCTCAGGTGCATTTGCTCACTCATGCCTTGTGTTGCTTACTGGTCTTGAAGGAAACCTGGAGGATTCGGTCACCCAGTCGGTAGCCATTGAGACTGGCGATGGCCATGGCGGCTTCATCATAGTTGGTCATGGTGACAAAGCCAAAGCCTTTGCACTTGTTGGTGGTGAAGTCGCGGATTACTTTGACGTTGGTGACAGCTCCAAAGGGCCCAAAGAGCTGCCAGAGGACACTCTCATCTGCCTCTGGAGAGAGGTTGTACACAAAGATGCACCAGCCAGCACTGGAGGCTCCGGTCAAATTGACTCCTGCCAGACTGGTCATGCTGTCGATCGTGATAGGAGAGAACCTGGAGATCAAGGAGAGAGGACTACTTTGGGTGTAAGGCTGGCATTCTGCCAGCATAAGTTCATTGCATTACAGAGAGGTTAGGGACAGTGGTGACAACCCCCTCCCCCCAGCAAAAGGGAGCAGTGTCCGCTTTCATCTTGCATTCTTAGCTCAAAAGAGAACTCTAAATTAGAGAGACAGTTTGTCTTAAGATTTTATCTATGCCAAGAAGTTGGCATAAATTGTAGGATCCTATTTCCATAATTCTATTATTTGCCAAGGCAAATCCAGAAACTAACATTTGAATCTACATTCTTCAAATATATTTCTCCCTATTTTGGGCTCTACTTACAGGTTAGTTCTGCTTGCAAGATGGAAGAAATATTTATCTATTGGGCTTCCTGAGAGCTAAAGAAACTCACTAGCATATTATGAAAGGGTTTGTAATAAAATGGACTGTAACCATCATTTTTGTAAGAATGAAACTGGAATCTGGTGTATTATTTGCAAAATGAATATCTTAGTTTCCACAGCTTATTTGAGATAACTTCAAGGTAACCAAGTAGAAGTGCAACGTAAGTTCCAAAATCAGATGGAGATTGAGCAAACCTTATGACAGTGGCAGGGGACAGGCCACCACACATTTCTGTCCTGTCTTCCATCTACCACAATCCCCCGCTCCATCTACTGCAACATAGCTTTCACTAAAAAGTTCTTGAATACCTTGAATTAATGGATTAATTCAGACAAGCCATCTCTATGGGGATTTACACAATGTGCCAGGTCTAAATACAATTTCCTTATCTGTGGCTTGTAGGGCTGGGCAAACATAACAACAGTGGTTTATTCAATAAACTATAGTTTTGGACAGTGTGCCAACCATTTCTAAACCCAGCTGGATCAACTTTGTTCTAGTTCCAGAATGTGGCTTGTGAGGTTGGGCAAACAAAGCCACTGTGGTTTATTCGATAAACCATAGTTCTACATAGTGTGCAAACGCCTTTCTGGATCATACCAAGCTAGATCAACTTTTCTAGATGCAGAATGTATCCCATTTGTTGTGCTGCTAAGCCAAACTTTTCAAACAGAAAGTGGCTGACAGGGATAACGGCTCAGTCAACTACTCAAGTCTACTTCCTCAACCTAAACTAGCCGAGTAGTTGCCTGAGTCAGCATCAGTGTTCAAATTTAGCTGATTGCTACTAAGTGCCCATGCACACTTACCAGAGGAAGCCCCATGGACCTCAGTAGGACTTATTTCTGAGTGAGCAGGCATCATATATTGCTCTTATATCTTTGAGTGCAAAATTTGAACATGGATGCATGCTCTCATACCCTTGATAAAAATTCTCCCTTATAATCATGTTGGGAGTCGATATGGACTGAATCAGGGTAGAGTTACAGAATGGGCAGCTTTTCTTTGCTCAATCTTTGCTCAAAGAGGCAGCTGAATCTTGCCAGGAATCTTCAGGGCAGACTGGAGCTCCCACAAAGGAAACTGAGACAGCAAACATTTTAAACATCAGCTTAAAATGAAGAGTATGGTCTGATATTATGAATATTTTTAATTTGAACACACAATGCTACAGCATTGTTGAACATAATAACATATGATAAGTTTCTGGACAGGAGACCCCTGACAATTTCATAAGCCATGCCAGATTTTCTATGGAAGAGTCGGTTATCTGGATAAATGTCATTGTTCAAACAAATAAATAACCTTTTGGTTTTCAAAAGGTGCCCGCAAATTGAAAAACAAAATGGGTTATTGCTTTTCTGATATATTTTTAGAACAATTACTAACTTCTGCCCCACAAGCAATGGAATTAAATGAAACCAAGAAGCACCCAACACAATGAAATCTAAGAAACACAAGACCAAAAATCATAAAGAACAGCCAGTCATCTGAGCAAACAGCAAGCCCTTCTCTCAAGCCAAACCCAAAACAGAACCAAAAGAACACATGAAAGACTATGGTGTGTCCTCAAGACACACACATTTGAATTCCATATCCTAAGTCAGAAATTGGAGGGATTTTAGCTTTTCCTTTTCAATTCCCATCTTCACTGAAGGAAGCATGGGAGAGTTATTGGGTGTTTTTTGGGAGATTAAAAAGAATAGATCTTTGTACAGGGAAAAGCACTGAATCAAGCAATCAAATGTTGTCTATGTGATGGTTTAAACATGGCTCAAACTGGGAAAGAAAATGATCCTCCTCTACAGGAGACTCTGCCCCCTCCAAGTCTCAGTGCTGGGACTGATCAATTACAACCCTGAGCTTCTTTCAGGTTTCTACAAAATGGAAGCATGTCTGTGTTGCAGGGAGGCCTTGGCAAGGCAGAAAAGGAAGTTCTTGGCTGGGGAAAGGGGTTTGCCCTGACCGATCACCTTTTAAAAATCCAGCCTTGTGCTGTAGGCCAAGGTGGGGAAGAGGAGGGGGCGAGGATCGTAGGCTTTGGAAGGCTATTTACCTCTTGACGCCGTATGCCATGTTTAGCAAATTGTCGAGCCTGTGGGAGGAAGAGGAAGATGAGGAGAGGCCATTGTTAGTAGACAATCTCGTAACAAAAGGGTCCAGTGAGGTCATCTGCGCTGATTGTCAGTGCAGCAGAAAGGCAGCACATGGATTCTGTCACTAGCAGAAGTTGCCATTTAATGTGTGTGCACAACCGCATCCTGAGGCCCTGATGTCTAATAGTTTGATTGGGGGAGGGAAGTTCAAAAATAATAACAAGGATCAGGTGCTCTACGTATTTTTACACATCTATTTTTTCACGATGCTAGAAAGTGTGGGAAAAGGGAGGCATAAACTAAAGGGCAGTGAAAGTTGTATTTCAAACATCACAATGAAGATGAGGATGTTTCTGACACTCATTCCTTTTAAAAACAAGACACATAAAGAATAGAAGCGTACATGGCAAACATGTTTGTAGTTTCATTTTGGCATCCCAACCCCATTTTCACAGTGGACTTTCCTTTCCACATGGCGGCCCAGATTTTATATAGTAACTCTCTTGCTGGCTACATGCTGGCTTTATGGTACAACAAGATTCCCATTATCCTGTAAGATCCAAAGGTTTTTCTTTCTTTGGCAATATATAACCACTGTGGTTGCTAGACAAAACCTCAAAGTGCCTTGGTTGTTAGAGCTTTCAGCTGTCAAAATCAAAGAATTAATCCTTCTCAGTTAACTTTCCTGAATTTCTAAGTGCCATGTTAACTCAAGTGTTCATTGCCTGTACCTGTATGCTTTTCCAGAATTCTAGTTCTTCAAGGAACCTTGTGTAAAAAGGAAAATATTTTAAAATCTTCCTTTCAACCAATTGTGCATTTTACAAAAATGGAAGAAATATTTGCTTGTTTTGTACAATGTAGCATTTTTTCTATTACAGATTTACAAATATCATCTCAGAATTACAGTCCTTTTAACTGGGCATTTTGCTGCTTTCCATGTGCAGCAGTTAACTGTGTGAAGACAACTCCATTGCTTAGGCCCAATAATTTTTGACTGTATATTATGGCTTTATCCAAAAACTATAATATTAATTAGCCAAGGCACAGGGAAAGGGAAAAGAAACCCTTATGTTCACATGTTCCATGGGTTTGTATGGATTTTACACTATATGCCATGCAGATGCCATGCTTTTATATGTGACATTTATGTATGGGTAGAAATGCATGAGCAGCAAATTCAGATCATGTGATCCTGAACTACCATTTAGTCCAGTCTTAATGCACATACACAAGGCATATACAGCTCTTCATCAAACAGATTGGAAAAGTAATTAAACCTTTTTTCATCGATTTTCATCTACTGAATATATATTGTTTTAGCAGATCTGGTAGAAAATAATTACTGGATCAAGTATTCTGATTTTGGGGGCAAGTTTCCTGGATTCTATCTATCCATACAGGATTCTTGGATTCTATCTATTCATAACTATAACTTGAGACTATTGGAGTTTATTTGATGGTTAGAGTATCATCTAGACAAAGAAACAGGAAATACTTGTGCTGAGTTGCTATTTTGGTCTTCTGTCTCTAAAATCAAGCCAAATATAATGCAATGAAGCATTACATATATTTAAAAAATAATTTGAACATGAATTGCAAGCTGTCTGACTCTCAGACAGATATGATGATAATTTCACTGATAATATTAAACATGGACATTTTACCCGAGTGGTAATCACCACATCCATTACACACAAGTTTAGAAGTACTACATTAAAATAGGAGAAAATGGACTAACATATTTTACAATTGTGAGCAGCTGCTTTTTTTGAGTCCTTCAATGAAGAATGTTAAATTAACCATGTTAGTACACAAAGCTAGTTGGCAGAAAACTAGAAGACAAAAGATACAATTCAAAGAACACTTACTGACTCTGTCCAACATGACTAGTTGATCACTACTTTAAACGCTTTACAATTTCAGTCAGAAGGGGCAGGACTGTTATAACTGCCTTTATTTAGCCTACAAGGAATTCCCTGAAATTTACATTTGGGGGACTGATTTCTTAAGGAAGCTTCTCTCCCAGCTCCTGGATAACTCAACATTGGTAGCATTCCCATAAAATATTAATCCAGAATCCTGGCATAGCATCAGGAGTATGCTGCTCACATTCACAGTGTGGAAAATCAGATAGGATGAATTCCTACCCCAGGATTTGGATCAAGAAATTTCCACTGTAATATTTCTAACTATATATAGCTATTGAGTTTGCAGAACAGGTCAAGCAAGAATAATCAGGCAGACAGCAAGACCTAGTAATACAGTATATTTGTAACAATCAGCAGGATTTTAGAAATGTCAACTTTGCCTCTGATATAAAAGTGATTGTTATGATCAACACATGAGACATCCTTTGGTTTTGCTCTTCAACTAAACCATAACTGATAACCAACTCTCAACTAGCATACCAGAGAATTACATTACCTATGCTTTATACAAGAATGGAAAAATGAGCTGCAACAAAAATGCACAATGAGTTAAAATATTATGTGTTTTTTGTCTCTGTCTTGTGGTCTCTTAAGTCCAAAACACCAGAAAAACCACCATACAAAATCATTTACAGTTCTCAATAGATTGAGAGCAGATAAGACTAAGACCAGGTCAACTTCTTAGAAATAAACATCCTAGGATTTCATCTCACAATGAAATAATTTCCAGAAGCAGAAAGAAACAGCTGGTACTTACATGTGTACTGTTCAGCTTCCTTCGGGTATTATACCATGTCATTGTAGTTGTGCTTTTAAAGTTGTAGCAACGTTTCGGCAGAATC
>BHFT01061782.1:0-13851 GCA_004320025.1 Laticauda laticaudata
TCCAGTTATGCAGGTGTCCAGAGATACTGTAAGATTTTAGTTTTAGAAGTAGTTTGTCATGTACCACTGAATCAAAGTCTCAACAGAAGTCTATGAAAATTGTGTCTATTGCTTTGCCCTGGCTGACTTGTGTAGTCCATATGTTTTTGCAGTGTAAGAGTTGCAGAAAACAGGGAAAAAAAAATTGAAACCAAATTGTTTGTTAGAGAGTAGGTTGTTTGTTTTTAAGTGGAGAATAATTGATTAAAAAGCATCCATTTCCACCCTCCACCCATCAATTTCCACAGTGGAGATGAAACTCTTCCAGTGTCTACTGAATGCCCTTGCAGCTGCAGGACACAGACAGACCCTCGTAATTTGCAGCTGGGACCATGAGGTGAGGCATGTGATTCTCTCAGAATGACCCTTCCAATCCCTTTTGTCAGGGTACAATTTGTGATGCCAACATGCAAACATGTTTTGCAACCCAGGATGATGTTGTGTAAGTCAAGATCCAGGAAGAAGCAGCAGCCCAGGGATCACCAGTTCAAACACAACAGGACTCCCTTGATACAGATGACAGGTATTACCATATCTACTTGCTCTTCCTGACATGGGCAAAGCCAACAGTTCCTTGCATTGAGAAAGAGATTTCTACATCCTTCCACTTCCTCTTCTTCCTGCAAGGTATCTTCTAGATTCCTCAAAGCAGGGCTCCTTCTGTCCAATCCAGCCTGGCATTCCTGCTATTTGGGCACCATGAAGGCTGCACACGGCCTCCTCCTCCTCTTTCTCCTGGGTCTCCTCACCTTCCCCAGGTCCTCTCTCCCACCAAATGTGAAGTTCTCTTGAGTCTGGTACTGTTCAATTTAGGCACAGGATCACAAAGTCCAAGAGGAAAGGCACAAATCCACAAATCCATACACACACAAAACTTGAAATCCAGGCACAAGCCAAGCCAAGGTATGAGTCTAGAATCCAATGAGCAATTCCAAGTTCCAAATATGTAGTCAAACAAAGCACAGGAATGGCATCAAGGAAATGGAAGACATGGAGTTAGAATGTATGCACGAGATGAATAATGGGACAGTTGTTTCCAACATCATGTTGCTCTTCCTCCTCCTCTCTGCAACCCCCCTCTATTCTAGCACTGATGTTACCTGTTAGGATTCAGGAAACACCTGTAAGAAGAACACCAAGCTCAGAGAGCAAAAGGGATCCCACAGTCCTCCCCCTCCTCTTCTTCCTCCTCTTCTTCTCCAACAAACATTACTACCTTCCAGCACTGATGATCCTAGCTAGTTATGTAATGAAATGCGTGCAAGAAAACCACCAGGCTGAGAGAGCACCTAGGAGACAACACTTCAACAGTGAGCTATCAATTTTCTCTTCCCTCTTTGCACAATTTACCTGACAGGGTCAGCCCAACCTCCACACCCACATCTGAACTGCAACAGAGCAGCCATGCCACACCAGCTGCAATTTTGCAAAATCCAAACAATTGTTATTTGGATGCTGTCTTCAATGTTTGGAATCAGTGAGGCTTTTTGCTATGGAACAGCTTCTTGGGTTTCTATTGAACCTTCAGACCTTGCCTAATCCAACTCTATCTCTCACTGCAGTTGAAGTTTTCTCTGTGTTGTGAAATTTAGGAGTTTCTGATGGTACTTCTGATGGTACAGAGTTTCTGATGGAGCAGAGGACCCAAGATAAACTCTTGTGGCCCCACCCTTGGTATCTCCTGGTGGATCCTTGGTGTTCTGAGAACCTGGTTTGAATATTGATCACATTTCACTGCCATTCTTGGTAATGTCATCAGTGCAGATAGATTGGTCCATGATAGGAAGGGTTGGCACACAGCAGCTTCGCCTACCTGTTTGGGATATTGCTTGTCCCCCCTTCATTTATCTGTCCTTGTTCCTCCTTAACCAGGGTTGGTTAATAGATGGGCAGTGAGGGAGGGGCTCTCTGGGCTGATTAGGGTTCTTTGCTGGCAGTCACAAGTACCACCAGAAACTCCTAAATTTCACAAGACAGAGAGAACTTCAACTGCAGTGAGAGATGGAATTGGATTAGGCAAGGTGTGAAGGTTCAGGTTCAGGAAAGTGCTAAGAAGTTGTTGCAGCAAGGCAAATAAGCCCTGCATCTAATGATACCCAAACACTTTAACAGCAGCATCCATCCAATAACAAACCTGCCTGGGGTTTCCTCTGCAGGATTGCAAGTGGTCATGGCCTATGGCTAATCCGCTCAGGCTGCAGTTTTCAGACTCGTGGGATGGAGGCTCTGGGTTTGGCCTCGGAGGCATTCATTCGCAAGACATCCTGCAAAGAGGAACGAGAAAACTGGCAGCTCAGTGTTGGATTTATTGGCTCTAGGTGCTCTCTATGAGCTCCTTGGTGGTTTTCTTGCACACATGTTTCATGAGCAAGCTTAGCTCATCCACATGCTAGCATAGAGAGTGCCGGGTTTGTATAAGAGGACAGAGAGAGGATTGGTGGGTCATTGATGCTTCTCTGGAGCTTAGAGTTGATTTCAACTTTGCAGTGTTTCAATGAACCCATTGCTAGTATGAAGGACGTGCGATGTCGTGAGAAGGAGAGGTAAGAGAGGAAGAGACTGTGATTGGGTGCTCGAACGTTGTGCTCCGAGCTTAGGCTTTCTTCTAGCAGACCGTTCAATGACTGGTATGACCAATGAACTCATCAGTATTAAGGGTAGGAACACAGGTTTATGGAAGAGGAGGGGAGGAATTGAGGGACACGCCTATTGTCGCTCTCTTGAGCTTCATTGTGTAGTCTTTCTTTTGCAAGACATCTTCATCGACCCAGCTAGGGACATCATCAGTGCTAGAAGGGAAGGGAGATTACAGAGACAAGGAGGCGGAAAGAGCAGCCTGCATGTTGGAGAAAACAACTGCCCTATTTCCCCTGCTCTTTCCTCTTCTGTCCTTGACTTGGTCTGCGATACCTGTGCTTTTTTTACCACCACGTATGTTTTGATCCTTTCACGAAATACTTCCATATATTATTGGACACCTCAGCTTTCTCTTAATTGCTTCGGTGTCCTATTGGTAACCATTTGTGCGACTTCAGCAGTGTGCCGCTGCGATTGCGCATGCTAGCAGTATTTTTGTTGTGTGATGCTTGTCGGCTTGTGTACGCTTTGCCTTCCTCCTGGACCTTTGTGAAACCCCGTGCTAAACAAAACTTTCGCAACCAGTACACGAAGACTCAGAGAAACTTCACCCATACTGTTGCTGCAAGTGGGCCTTCGGGAAATCATCCTTAGGATCAGTCAACTGAGTACCCGCCAATAAAGACTTACACATTCTGGGCGATGTAGTCTTGAGGGGGCGGCAAAGGACAACCGGACCTGGTAACTCTCCCAAAGTGGACCAGCCAATTTAAACTCTTGTTATCAACGATTCTTGTGAAAGAAGGAAGGAATCAGATTTTCACTGCATCTAAGTCATCCCCTGCCTTCCTGAGCATCATCTGAAGTTGCTGAAATTCCAAGTGGGGAGAATACAATAGAGCCAGCAGCTCTGGAGTGTGCGGCAGACAGCTCATCATGTACTTCTGGAGGTCTTCTTCTCCTGCATGGGACTCCTCACCCTCTGGGCAGAGGCGACCCCTCATCTCCGGCCAGGACCGGCAGTAGAGCTTTTCAGAAAGATATTGAGACCCTTTGCAGGGAGCGCTGACAGTGATCAGAGTTTCTTCCCCAGAGAAAGGAACACAAAGACCCACCTAGTCTAGCAACCTCCTCGTGCTGAATGGTGGCGATCACCGTTCTCTTCTTGGTGGTGGTTGAGTGTCAAGACTGAACAGGATCAGAAATGGAGGAAGGGGCGTCTCAAGGAAGAGAGATGCAACTTTTAGGGGAAGGCTGACCTACTGCTTGATCTCAACTGCAGCAGAATAATCAGGATTCTGCAAGCAACAGGAAACAATTCCGTCAGCCACTCAGTTGAAACCCACAGAAAGGAAACCAATTTAAAACATCTTCACTGGCTGCTGCATTGCTTGCAAATCTGAGTATGTAAAAGAGGCGCACCAGGGTTGGGGAAGAACGATTAAAGATTTTGGGGTCTTCTATTTTGCAGAAAAAAATGGACTGTGGCCCCCATGCCCTCAAAAAACCTCTTTGACACAAATAGCAAAAAAAAAAAAAAAAAAAAAAAAAAAAAAAAAGGTGTGGTAACAATGACTGGAGTTGTCCTAGGGAAGCAGAAATGTTGCCGTTACAGGTTGCATATAATGAAGTAGCGGGATCCTATCCTTGTGAAAAGTTAAGCGTACTGTGCCATGCACCTTTCGTACAGCTTGTCGCAGCTTGCTTTAGAACCAAAGGAACGGCTGTTGGCGTCGTCCAGGACTCAGTACAAGGTACTGGGACACGATGAAGGTTCCTTGGGGTCTTTCAAGTCTGTCGCATGGTCCCAGCAAAGGTAGAACAGCGTATGCCCTGATGCTCAAGCATTCTTTAGTGTGTCATAGTAGCTGGCGAAATGCGTTTTTGCGATCCCACATAGACCCCCCGTGTCACTCTGTGGAAGCCATGAGACGGACCCTCCACATCCCCCCTCCCAGTGTCCCTTAACTTCTCTCCTCCTGAATCTCCATTTGGTATAGAATGGTGGCCCACCAGTTCAGCTGCTGCTGGCAGTGTTGAAGAAGGTGGCTCTCCTCCAGCCTGGTCAGGAAGCCAGAAGGCCCCAGGGTGACCCGGACTTCCAGGTGAAGGAGAGGCTGGGACAGAACTCCTTTGCCAAGTTTGGTCCAGCTCATCCTTTGAGCAGCCCATAACTGGTCTGGTTCTGGTGACAGGAAGGTCATGACTTGCGCCAGGGGGTTAGGGTGACACTCCATATTCTTGACTCTAATAAATGCTGCCAGGAAGAATTAGAAAGCTCATGTCCTTCTCTGTGCTCCAAGCAATGGCTTTGAGATCTCCTAGAAGGAAAGGATTGGAGAAAAGACATTGCCAAGTCATCTAGTCCAGTGGTCCCCAACCTTCTTTGTACCAGGGACCAGTTTCACGCAGAAATACTTTTCAAAGACCGGCAAAATCAATTCTTCCCAATAGTAAGGGCTTCTTTACTATTTCTTTACTAAAAACATATATTTTATATTATTTTAATCACGATTATTCTTTTTGGGGCCAGGTAGAAAATGTCGCACGGACCGGTACTGGTCTGGGGCCGGTGGTTGAGGACCACTGCTCTGGTCCATTTTTTTTCCAGTGAAGAAATCCTTAGCACATCCCAGAGAGATTCTGTTCTGTTTGGACAATAAGGTACGCGAGACCGGTATCTCAAAACAACTCTTTATCAAACCGAGTATAGTGACTCTGTAACGGAGTAACTGAAGCGCAGCAGCCCCTTCTATAGGCAGCTGCTCATGGCTTACGGCCAATGACAGTTCTTTAGAATTCCTACCGTCCGGCGGGCCAATCAGAGTTAGTGCGTAATTGCCCAATCCGAGAGCGTCCTTTTCGGCCAAATCAGTTTAAGCTATTTGGAGTCTTCCAATTTCCATACATAACACCCTTCCCCCTTGGTTTCGTCCAATGTGCGTAACGTAGTCATGCAGGTAGTGGGGTTTCTGCGGGTCCTACTTGACCTGCGACAGCTCAGTCTCAGCATGGTCTTTCCATTGATTCGGACAGGATCACCTTTTCTCCGTGTTCTTCTCTGTGGAACTCCTGGAAGGGTGAGTCAGCCTTGCCGCTCCCCCTGGGTCTTGCAGGCTGGTTGCAGGTGGCTCTGATGCTCCCTCCTGGTTTGTCCAGGTTGGTCGAGCTGGCATGGCTGTCTCCTTCCAGGAAGCCTCGCCTGCTACCGTTCTCTCTCTGAAGGTCGTCTATTGTAAGTGCTCTTTTTGTTTTATCAGAGTTTCTGATTCGGGTTTGTGTTGTGGTCTTTTGTCGTGTTCTTGTGGTTTGTCTCTCCCTTTTTTTTTTTTGTGTTCCCCCCCCCTTGGTTTGTTTTTGGAGTTTTTCATTGGTGTGGCGTGGTGGCTTGTAGCATTACGTTCCATGTCCTAGAGTGAAGGTGGTCAATGTGCCATTTCCATGTTCTGCCGTGGTCTAGTGCAAGTCGTATGACCGGGGGCCTGTGGATCTTGGGTAACTGTGGCTGGAAGCCATAATGGGTCCCCGGTAAGATTTTTCGTGTAGACTAAGTTAACCTATAGCAAAGGAGCGGATATTTACTTCAAGGAGTCAGGGGGTTTTCACAGGTATAAGTGGGGTGCAGTCTGTCAAGGTAGGAATGCAGTTTTCTACCAATGAGGAGTTCAGCTGGGCTTTTGTTGGTGGTTGTGCTAGGGTGATATGCTGAATTGTTAACAGTTTGTAAAGTTTATCCTGGACTTCCCCATGTCCATTTTGTCTAGGGGCCTCTTTGGTATGATGAACCATGCGTTCAGCTCATCCATTTGATTGCCAGATGAGCCGGTGCTGTTAGGGCATGTCGGATGCCCTGCGCAGCCAGGTATTGCTCAAAGCTAAGCAGTAAACTGGGGGCCATTGTCAGACGACTACTACATCTGGCAGTCCATGAGTAGCAAAAAGTCTGTTCAATTGTTTTACGATGGCTTCCGTTGTAGTGGGTGCCATAGGAAAAACTTTCTAACCAATTTGAAAAATGTCAACAATTACAGATATGTGTTCCCTTTCATTGGCCCGCAAAGTTAATATGCAGTCTCGACCATGGCCTCTGGGAATTTCCCACTCCAGGACTGGTGCAAGAGGGGGATAGGCCTAGATCTTTTTGGCAGTCATGCCATGTTGCCACCCATTTTAATGTCTTTGTCCAGCCCTGGCCACCAGACATAGCTCCTGGCCAGGGCTTTCATTTTTACTATCCCCGGCGTGTCCCTCGTGGCAATATCACAACACTTCCTCCTGTAACTTTTTTGGAATACCACCCTGTCTCCCCACACTATACAGCCCTTTCAATGGACAGTTCAGTCTGCCGGGTGTGAAAAAGGTTTAAAAGTCTCACCTCTGTCCTCCTCTGGCCAGCCCTTACCTACCCAATGCAGGATTGAGCTGTCAGCAGGTTTGAGTGGTGGCTTTAGTGATGTCTGCTGTGGTTAGTGGCAGGTTCGGCATGTCTCGATCTGAAGAGTGGAGATGGCAGGGAGTTGGGTCACCTTACTTGTCGGGCAGTGGGGAAGCCTTACTTGTCGGCTCAAGCATCCACATGGATGATGGTCTTTCCAGGGCGATGGATGAGTGCTGTAATTGTATGCAGCAAGGAATTTTGACCACTCATCATTCTTGGTGATAGGGATGTTCGGGGTTGGTTTGTTCCCTGCCAGGGATCCCTAGCAGGGTTTGTGGTCTGTGATCAATACAAAATGTCTACCATCTAGGTATTCATAGATCTCTTGCATGCCTGCTATGATTCTGAGGGCTTCTGTGTCCAAGCGTTGGCTGTGTAGTTTCTTTCATGACTTTTGACGCATTTTTGGAATAGAAGGTGATACGGTGCTTCTTGCCGTCTGGTAGCTGTGGTTCGAGTATGGTGGCCAATTCCAACAAAGGTGTGATGCATCACAGGTGACCAGTAGTGTTGCCGATGGGCGTGTTTTAATTGTATTGGATGTTAATAAATCCTTAATGTTTTGGAATGCTGCTGTTCTCGGTCTTCAGTGGCCCCAGATTCCAGACGAGTTTTTTTTTATCTAATAGTCGATGTAATGGCTCTGCTACAGTTGCTTTGGAGGCAGGAAGACATTGTGAAATTAATAAGACCTAAGAACGCGTGTAATTCGTTTTATTCTTAGGGCCTGGGTGCTTCTTTAATTGCCTTAATTTCTCTTTTCAGTGCGGGTGTATCCCTTGCTATCTATAAATAGCCTAAGAATTTGACTTGATTGGTGTAGTCTTATATTTTTCTCGTTGACTTTAAGTCCTGCTTCCCTGAATCTTTGCAAGACTTTCTCTTAGCGTCTATTTTCCAAATGGTGGTGTTTACTTTTTGCTAGATATCTAATATGTCATCAAAATAGGGAACGACTCTTTAATTCGCGTTTTAGGAGGGCTCCATGAGGCTTTGGAAAATTGCCTGGGCTACGCTAACCCAAATTGAAGTCTGTTTACATTTGAATGTCCCTCTGTGCATGACTTACTAGGTCTGTTGCCTTGCAGTTTCAGGGTAACCAGCAGCTTGCACGTGATCAAGCTTTGACGAAAAATTTTTCTCCCCTAATGAACTGCAAGCAGATGTTGAACTACTGAACAGGGTATGCGCTTGCTGGAGTGCATGATTTGGGTAGCCCTTATAGTCACACAGATGCGCACTGACCCATTGGTTTGACAGGAGTGCATGAATTGGAGTTCCCACCTGGGCATGGTCGATTGGCTCTTAACACCCTTTGTGCGATGAGTTTGTTTAAGCTCTTCATTCTATTTTGGTTTTAAAGGCAAAGGGAATGCGTCTGGCTTTGAGCCTGATGGGAGCTATCTTAGGGTCTAGCTGAATGTTATTGGGTCCCCTTGTACTTGCCTAGGTCCCATCGAATATCATCCAGAACTTTCCTTCTCCCAGCAGGGCTCTCCTCCATTGTCTCAGCCAACCACTGTTGATCCCAGTACTCCCGAGTTCCCAGGGGCTCGAACCATTCAGTTTCCCAGCAGGCCTAGGATGATTATGGTCGATGATTGTCAGAGGAAGTACCTCAGCGTGGTTTTTGAACTCTATTTAAAAAATGTCCAAGATACTACCGCAGGATTCGGTTTTCCACCTGGTAATCTTTAAGTATTAGTTTTTGCTGTTTCCAGTTTCCCTTTGCTTGATGATCTGGTATCAGGTTTCTTGATCGTGTTCCAGGATACCATTGACAGGTATGATCCGGAGTCTACTTCCATCTCACAGGACTTTCCTTCATTTTCACATTTATTCAAAGATTTTTCGCGTTTGCTGCCCTGCAATTTCTGAATGATTATTGTTTGATGTGTTTCTTCTCTGTCATTCATTCGTTGGTTTCCTGTTCTCTTGCTCCATCAACTTCCAACTGTCTCTGCTCGTTCTGGAGGGGGTGCTGCCACATCCCTTTGACTACGGCTCTTTTTATTTGCAGCGGTCCCTAGCAATGTGCCCCCGTTTTCTCACCAGAATCTGCAAAAGGCATCCAGGATCTGCATTCGGAGCACGGGTGGATCGCCTCCCCAAATCCAGCACATCTGGAATTCTCGCTCTTCCTCTTTTTTTCCACGCATTTTCTTTTCAGACTGAAGCCTAGGTAGCTCTTCGTTGTCATCATCGGTGTTCTGTTTGGGTGAGTCTGAGGTCCTTCATGGTGGGGCAGCTCGCTGTTGGGCTGTTTTTGGTTTCCTTCTGCCTTCTATTTCTCAAGGTTTGGTTGGTGGTTCTGTGTTGAATTCATCTGGTGCATGGTGGCTGCAAAGATTTTCCCCGAGCACCACCTTCCATCCGCAACTGGACCCTGGACTGAAGGGGAACTGACTTGCGGCTCCTGGCTTCTGGAACCACATAGCAGAAAACATGCCCAAAGTAAAATGCAGCCCCTGGAGGGGGTGCCACACAACAGCCATCAAGCAAAGTGGTCAAGAGAAGTGGTACAGGCCCATCATTGAAGATATGTGGAGGAGCTCTCTCAAGTGCCCCGCACTACTGAAACAAGGCTGGAGAAAACTGTGCAGAAGACGTGGTTATGCAGAGGTGGACTTTCCCACACGCATTGCGGCCATAGATGGGAAGCACGTGGCTGCAAAGGCTCCAAGCCAACTAGGGTCCACTTAATACGAACTAGAAGGGTTCTTTCAGTATCATTCCGTTCTTTGCCATGGTTGATGCTGACTACAGTTCAATGTAGCGTCGTGCTTCAGGCAAACGGTATCAGCTTCAAGATGGCCAGGTATACAACGCCAGTGACCTCAAGGATGGGCTGGAACGCAACGCTCATCATGGGTTTTCCAGATCCAGACCCACCTATCCCAAGCATACAAGATGTGCCCTCCACTTCATCGTGGGTGATGACGGCTCTCCCTCGAACGCTAACTTCCTAAGCCATACAGTTCAGATAACCATCACCCATGAAGAGAGGATCTTCAAACTACAGGCTTGTCAGGGGCAGGCGGGTGGTGGGAGACGCTTTGGCAATCCTGGCCAACAAGATTCCCAGATACTTCTCACCACGATGCAGCCATGACCAGAGACTGTGAGGAGCATCGTGGAAGCTTGCTGCATCTGCACAATCTCATGCAGCACCAGCTACCTCAGTGTTGCAGAACAGACTTGTTTGACTGTCAACAGGAATGGGGACATGGAGCCTTGGTGAATGGAGGGCAAAAACGTAACCTAGATAGACACTGTGGATTACAAGGCCCAACAGAGCTTCACATGAAGGGAAGAAGCAGCGCAACCTACCTGAGACACTGGTGCAACTCCCAGGGAGCAGTGAGTGGCAAGACGGATGATAGATGATTATGGATGCTTCCTTTGAGACTGTTGCACTATACACTGATGAATTTGCCAATGTATGTTGAGTGGCCCTACAAATGAATAGGGCATTACTAAAGAGCTTTGCTTTGTTTTGAAAATGTGTGATCAAGATAAATTGTTATTGATAATAAAGGTCCAAATGTCTGTGGGCAGCTGGGGATGGTGGACATACAGTCCCACTATGCGTTGCACTGGAGGTTTATTATCCCACACTATCCTTATCTATCCCACCAAGTCTGCAAAGGTTTAACCATTTCTTCAACAGTTTTACCACATTTTATTATGTTAAACAAAAGAACGCAAGTAAATTTTATTAAGTGTCTTAAGCAAAGAATAAACTTTATTAACAGTAACAACTCCAGTCTCTGAGACTATTCTGAGTCAGAATAGACTATTCTGTCGTACGTGCTGTATCTTTTAATCTGTTTGGAGTGGATTGCATTCATTACCCACCCGTATGCGCAGGTGAACATTATTGCATCCGATATATCATCATGTGCATGCCTCTTTGTTTCTCCTTATAGGCATACATGATGCCATCTCGCTTCACTTCCACTATGCATCACCTCTTTCCCGCTACAACGTCTGCTTCAAAATTCTTCCGCCGGAACCCCTTCAGAGCGTGTCATCCGCTTTTCATCTCGCTTTCATCTGCTAGGCTTGCTGATGAAATCCTTTTAACATCCCGCGCTACATCTACTACCCACGTCCATTCTTTTCCATTCTGTTTATGCAAATTTCACCATTTTTGGAGTGTGATGACAATGGACCTGGAGCCACCCCCAAATTTTGCTCGTCCTCTTGTGTCCTTATGCAACATTTTGGTGTCGCATCGGGCCAGTGGTGACGGCCTTATACCATATCTTATAAATCGCCTGACAAAAATAGGATAGATAGATGGATTTATTTATAAACAAACTAACTAACTAACAAAACAATAAATGATGGTGCCCCAGAACTTCCAAAGGCAACTTCTGTTCCATGGAGTTGATTGTTCGTCAGAAAACTTCTCCATATTTCCAGGTTGGATCTCTCCTTGTTCAGTTTCACATCCATTATTCCTTGTCGTGGATTTCCAGGTGCTTTGGAGATAGCTTGACTCCTCCTCCTCTCTGGAGCAAGCCCCCTCAGATATTGGATGATGCTCTCCTCCTCTCCCCCTGGTCGCTTCTCTTCTCTAGAGCTACGCCATGGATTTCCGTGCAACCATTCATTGTATGTAGGGCTCCAAATTCCCCTGCATCATCCTGGTTGCTCTTCTTTGCTTTCTAGAGTCTCAACATCTTTTTTATAGTGTGGTGACCAAAACTGGATGCAGTACTCTAGGTGTGATCTTACAAAGGCTTTAAAGAGTGGTGATCAGCAGTGGGATCCAACCTGTTCCACTATTGGTTTGGTGACCACACATGTTTGTGTGCACACATCCCTAACATGCGTGCACCTAATGCATACCTGCAGCTTTCCACATACCAGCTGAGACCTGCTGTGCCAATCAGCTAAGAGGATAAAGAAGAGAAAATTGCAGGGGTGGGAGGGCCAATCCTGCACTTTTCTCTTCTTTCTCCTCTCAGCTGATGTGGGAGCCTTTTTTTCATTCACTCAGATGATTGACAGAGGTTGTTTTTTTTTACTACCAGTTCAGCTGAACCAGTCCAAACTGGTAGCATACCACCACTGGTGGTGATAATAGTTACAATAGCAAGAAGTCTTTTGAAGCTGGACCCTATGTTTTCCCAGGCAGAGGTGAGAAGCGTCCAACTCTTGGTGTCTGGAAGGACTTTCATCACAGTTGCAAGAATCCTTTCAGGAGGATCTGTGTGACCACAGGTTTGAACGGAGTGGTTTTGTTCAGTGTGTTGCACGAGGATTTGTGTAAAGAGGAACTCTCAGAGCAAGCAGCGAAGCCCTCGAATGGGGAGTGTCCCTTTGCCTTGGCCAAGCAGGGATGGGCTTGCTGGGAGAGCCCACTGTGGGGGAGGGAATTTCCTGACAATCTGAGCAACAACACCTGGGCAGGTGGTGCCACCTGCTGGTCATTTGATGCCCACAAATGCTGCAAAAGTTGCTGGACTTCGCTGAGATGGCTAAACTGACAGATATGATTAAAGAAAAAAAAACATGATGACTTTTGTTTCTACTTGGAAACCAGCTCTGGACTTTGTTCTTGAGGTGGAAAAGATTAAACGTTGATTTTGGGCTTTACTTATTAAATAATTTTCTTGTTATAGAAATGGCTAGTTCACAGTAGAAATAAAAATTAAGATAAGCAAGAAAATGGCAAGACCCTGTCTGATCTTAATGAATAAAAATCACTGGGACCTGATGGATTACATCTCAGAGTTCTTAAAGGAGCTGGCAGATGTTATCTCAGAACCAGGGGTGGGTTTCTACTGGTTCTGTTCACCTCTGTAGAACCGGTAGCTCTGAAGAGCAGTAGACATAGAACCGGTTCTATGTCTGCTGTTGTTTTTGCCCACCAACCCACCCCGGCTCTAACCTGATCTTTATTTTCTGATTTTCAACTTCAGCTGCCAAACACAGGTGCAGTTAAAAAAACAAAGAAAGAGGGCTGTTTCAAAGGCTTCTGGGCAGCATGCTAATGATGTGCTAATGATGATTTATGAGGATTGTGGCTCACAGCAGGCAGGGAAGCTCAGTAGTTAACCCTTTCATATCCAACCCCTGCTCAGAACCATTGTTCCATGCCTTTCAAAAACCCTACAGTACTGGAGAACTACCAGAGGATTGGAAAAGAACTGATGTGGCAAGAAAGGTGGGATGGAAACAGACCCAGGAAACTACAGGCCAATCAGCTAATACCTAGGAAGATATTGGAAAAGATACATGAAAAAACAGATCTATCAACATCTAAAATCAAATCAAATTACAACTAGCATCAGCACGGCTTTGTTAAAAATAGATCATGCCAAACCAATCTTATTTCATTCTTCAACATAGCGACTAAATCAGTAGACCAGCAAAATGCTGTGGACATAATGTACTTAGACTTCAACAAAGCACTTGACAAAGTAGACCACAACCTATTTCTTAGTAAGCTAGAAAAAAGTGGAACAGATAGCACCACCACTAGATGGATTCGCAACTGGCCGGCAAACCATACTCAAGGAGTAGTCCTTAATGGGTGGAAGTCTACATGGAGGGAAGTAAGCAGTGGGGTGCCACAAGGTTCTGCCTTAGGCCCAGGACTCTTCAATATCTTCATGAACAACTTAGAGGAGGGAATAGAAGGGGAACTTACCATGATACTGTTGAAAGGTGTCAATATGCCTTTCTTTCGAGGATTTGATTTTCCCACTGGGAGAGCTCTGGCGCAAGGATATGGACAACTGCTTGAAAGCTGGATCTTTTTATTTTTCAGGAAGGTGGAGAAC